>VZTT01039504.1:51685-63563 GCA_013400855.1 Buphagus erythrorhynchus | reverse complement strand
TTCAGGAAAGAAGGGGGAAAGGTTGGGTGGGTTCTGGATAAGGACCCGTCTTTATCTCAATGTCTCTGTTGTCTTCATGCTGCTGTTTCACTTTAGTGGCTCTCATGTAAAGATCTTCTTTGCTGTCGTTTCCCCAGGCTATTTACTATGTGCACTTAAGCTGGCCTTAATTGGCACCAGATCCCATTAAACTGCACTGTGTGTGAACATCTTAGAGCGTTTCAGGACTAAAAGAATTTTAAATGTCCACCAACCCGAATGCAAAGCTCTCTGTTACCAAAAAATCATGAATTTCAAATGATGGTGTTCTGGTTTACAAACACAAGCCCTTGGTCTCTAGAAGTGTACAGATTCCCTTTCCTAACACCTAACAAACCCTAACTCCCTCCAAATTTTGGGGCAGGATCTCCTATGGAGCCAAGTGCAGGAAATCCCCAAAAGATCAGGTCTCTCAGAATCTCACCTCTTCTAGGAGACTGTAGAAGATTATTTGTGGACCTGTGGATTTGAACTGCAGATGAGATAGATGTCAGCCAGCAGCTTCACTAAACTTTTTTGGCTGGACCACTGCCCGGTTGCCTGCAAGAAACTGGTTATTATATTGTCCCTAACTCAGCCTCAAGAGTCTGGAGTGGAAGTGATCAGCCGTGAGCCGTGGTTTGGGAGACATTCCCGGCGCCTGCCAAGGGGCGTGCAGACAATCACGTACGGCAGGAATGCACACACTCACCCAGGCTGCTCCTGCTCAGGAGGTGAAACTCCTGCTGCAGCAGCTGTGACTCAGAGCAGCCTTTGCATATCCTTGATCGGGAGAAAATAATCATAAAAAAAAAGGACCAGGAGCTGAAAAAGGGTGGGATGATTAGGGAACAGCCAAGAGGAAAAGCATATTCGCGAGGGTGAGGCTCTCTTCATCTGGGACGTGCTGCTGAGCACCTGGAGTTGTCTGCCCCTCTCCTCCCCACGCTGTTCCCTGCAGGCTGATACGGGCAGGGAGGGGCGGTGGGATCTGCCTTAGCCTCCGCTGGGTGAGCCTTTTGCAGCCTGCATTTCAGCAGGAGGGAATTATGAACGTAATGGCAATTATCTACACACACATCTTTACACCATTAAACTCGAAGATGGATGTTTAATTTCCCCTTACCCTGGTTCCCAGGAGTTAGGCATTATAAGGCTGTTGACTTTTGAGATTTTCTGTCAAAGGAGTAATTGCTGAAACCCCATGAGGTTTGAAATAAGATACTGTATTATTTTCACACACCCACATGCACACAAAACAATTTTACTAACTGAAATTAAGACTATTTCCCTTAATTAACAGAGCCTGTAAAAAGAATGTTGCTACTTAAAGTGCAAACTGGGACGGGGTGAAAATAACCTCTTTTGGAGGCACCAATAAATGTTGCAGTGCTTTTAAAGGCAGCTCATTAGTTTAACAATGAGAACAGGATAAAAGGGAGCACCACACTTTCACTTTGGTGGAAATTCCTCTCTCCCTTGCCCTGGTGACAGGCACACACATCCAGCTACAGAAACATGGAACTGAGGATGCTTGTGTTGGAAGAATTCATGAGGTGCAGTGGACCGTGTTTCATTCCTGTTCCTAAACAAAGGCACCGAATCCCACTTTCAGCTGGGAATCTCATCAGCAGCGATGCCTTTCCAGGGAAGGGCTGGGCCCTGCTCTTGCGGGAGCGGGAAGGGATGGGCAGCCACCCCAGGGAGGATTTAGCTCAAGCAGGCTTTTGAGGAAGGAAAGGCAAAATCCTGTGCAGAGGGCATCTGAAAGGTTCCTTTGCACCACTGGTGTCTTAATGCCACGTCTGGATGCAGGCATCTGGGTTGGGATGTCCCCATGTGTAACCCAGCACACCCCACAAGGCAGGGTTTGCATTCCCAGCATGAAGCACCTGCAACCTGGCCAAGCTGGAGTGGTGTCTGGGGGAGCAGGGTTTGCTGGGCAGGTGGAAAGGCTGCAGGACACCTGTAGAAGATCCAGTTAGGTCAGTTTGCCTCCGTGTGTCCATCTGGCCTGGGTAGCAGTGCTCCTTGCTGGACCCTAGTGCCAGGGAAAAGGGGCTGGGGAAGTGCCTCGAGCCCATGGTCACTGTCAGAAGCCCCACAGGTCCAGCAAAAGAGGCTCCAGAGCTGTTGCAGTTCTCTGTGCTGCAGCAGCTTTCATTCCTGCAGAACAAGCATTTGGTACATGCTGGCAAGGTTTTTTGGGTCAGGGCTGGGTGGTCAGGGCTGTAATAAAGGTATCATGTGAGGGTTTCTGTGAAGCCACCTCATCTTTTTAGATCTCCAGAGATACCAGGATACCACAGCCTTTACCAAAGCAGTCCTCTGACAGAAATCAGTATCACAGAGCTGATCTGATGTGAAGGCCATAAGGTCAGGCAGCATTCAAAGTATCCTTGGAAAAAAAATGTATAGAGCAAAAAGAATTGTTTAAGCTATCCTATGGAATTTAACATGGTAATAATTGAAAACTGGCATCGATATGGCCTCACAGTCTTCCTGTGAGATACTGAAATTTTTTGGTTATGGGGTTTTTTTTGCAGATGGTTTTCTCAAGATCATCTTACACATTCATGCTGGAGCAGACAACAGAGGTTGTATTATTCCCATGTTCTTCTTTTCACTGTAGGCCCTGGACACACATTCTTTTCCTCCCAATTTAAGTAGGTTAGTTAGCTTTATTTCCTAATGTTAACGCAATCTTTGCTTAAGGGAATGTTGCAACTGGATATTGATATTTTTTTTTTTTTTTTAAGTAATAGGACAGGTCATTTCAATTCCTCATGAGCTTCATCTTCCCTGTTGCTTTGGCAGAGCTGGAGGATGGAGAAAGAACCTATTCTTGCTCTGCCTCACTGGCATTCCATGTTTTTTCTCAGCCTCTTCTTGCATCAAGCCCTTTGCTACACTGTAGACACTTTTCTTATTTTTGGGTTTTTTATGGTCTCTTCCCTTTCTGTGGGTGGCAGTTTTATCCTTCCCTGTTCTATTGCTGCTTCCTTCCTTCCTTCCTTGAGATCTTTGAGTATAATTTTGGCTGAATACTTCTACAAGAAACTCAGAGCAAACCTAAACTCACAATAAAAGCAAACCAAAAATCTTAAGATTTAAACCCCAAAGTTCAGACGCATTTAAAGCATGGAAACAACATGGAAAATTGCAGCCCTAGTGCTCTGAAATTTAGCAGCACTCCCAATTCTTGAAAAGAAGGCTTTAGAGCCAAAATGTCAACATGAAAAAAACAGAAGTGGTCCCAGCTTGACCCATCACTGTTTCCCAAGGAGTTTGATGGAAATACCTGGGTACTTCCTGGGTCTGATCACCCAGCACATGAGCTGCCTAATTGTACTTGGGAAGCTGAAGCAGAAAGTGTTACAGTTGTTTTCAGCACCTTATTGTTCTCAACCTGTACTTAACGATAACTTCGATGTTTTACAAATATAACAGTCTTTTCCATTGGACTTTGATGTTTGCCATTGTAGGCACTTATTAACCAGTCAGAGCTAATCATTTGGGTATCACTGACTTTGTTTCTTATCTTGAACACATATTGTGATCACATTTCCTAAGTGTATATAAATGCATGTACACAGCAGAAAAGCAGATCCTGCTAAGTCTGGAAAAAATATGCTTCAATTTGCAGGCAACATGCCTCTAGGCCTCCCTTACTAATGCATATTTTTACCACAATTTCTCCACAAGAGGAGAAAAAGATCCTGCCATAGGCTCCTCAGGAACCACAGTAACTCCCAGTCCAGAAGGCAGCAATGTTCTGTTAGAAAATGCCTGTGTCCCTGCAAAATACACATTGTAAAAGTAGGACCGTGTACCTGGAGTTCAGCCAGCAGATACTTTGTGCCATAAAAGCACTTGTATGTTGGTGGTCCTCATACCTTTCCCATCCTCTATCAAAATGATCAAACCTCACATCCTGGGCCAAGATTATGAGCTTTTCCCTTGTGGTGTTCCTTACTCCAACGCAGAATCACAGAATGGTTTGGGTTGGATGGGATCTAAAAATCATCCAGTTCCAACCCCCTGGGCAGGGATGCCTTCCACTAGACCAGGCTGCTCAGAGTCTCAACCAGTCTGGCCTTGAAAACTTCTAGGGATGGGGCATCCACAGCTTCTCTGGGTAACCTGTTCTGCTGCCTCACCACCCTCATAGTAACAAATTTCTTGCTAATATCTAATATAAATGTACTCCTTTCCAGTTCAAAGTCATTTCTCCTTTTTCTGTCACCCCAGGCCATTGGAAAAATTCCAATTTTCCACCTTTCTTGTAGGCTCCTTTCAGGTACTGCAAGGCCACAATCAGGTCACCCCAAAGCCTTCTCTTTTTTCAGGCTGAATAATCCAAATTCTCCCAGCCTTTCTATATAGGAGAGGTGCTCCATCCCTGTAATCACCCTGATTCCCTCCTCTGGGTTCGCTCCAACAAGGCAGTGTTCTTCCTGTGCTGGGACCCCAGTGCTGGAAGCAGCAGAGCAGAGGGGCAAAATCTCCCCCCTCGATGAACAGCTCGAGCAGGGCTGGCAGGAGGCTGCAGAAAAGGTTGTGACAAAACAGGACAATTCTGCCTCTCTTGTTCTCCACCAAGCCCTTCTTCCCAAACTGTCACTAAGAGTGGCAGTGCTTTGACTGTTTGTGTGCTTAGGAGGTGCCAGCTGGTGCTCTCCAGTGTGATGGCAAGTCCTGTTGGGGCATTTCAAACCTGCCACCACACAGAAATCTTCCCACTGAGGGAGGGGAGCTCTGGTTGTGCTCCTGCTGTCTTATTCCATTCTTTTCTCAGCAGTAGTTCCTGAAAAGGGATCACATGTGTGTCCAGTTATTATTATTAGTAAAGCTAACTGCATTTTTTCCAGTTGAAAGGTTCCATAAAACCTTCTCTTTTTTCCCCCTCCTTCTTCACATGTCTTTGATTAAAAATTTTCAGTGTTTTTTTCTTCTTAAATAGCAAAATGGTTCATTTCCAATTCACGGATTCCAGAGAGCAGTTTTCATGGCATTATTAAACCAAATAGAATAGAGAATCAGATAAATCTGGGGCCCAGAGCTGCTTGTCAGGATTATGTTGTATCTGTCCTACAAGAGTGCATTTATGATCAGCCTGAGGATATCTGAAGATTGGACCTGGCAGTCCATGTAAGCTCTTTCACAGATGATTACAGCACTGCTGCTGAAAGCAGGACATCAAGGTCTGAGCTAACAAAACTCATTTGAGTGAAGAAATGCACAAAGAGCAATGTGACACAATTAACAGAGCTGTGCAGGCTTGTCCAGCTACATGGACTTACATGATGGATGCAATGAAGGTGGTGGATCCCATCAGTCTCTAAAGCAGAGATGGGTGGACAGGCCTTGCTTCTGCTGGCAGGTTGAGTCTGTACAGTTCTCAGACAATTACCCACCTTCCTACAACCTTCAGTGCTTAAAGGGGGCATAAATGAGTAAAAAATATGTTGTCTATGCAGAGCTAATAATTATACAAAGAACACAAATGCTGACCTCAGGTTTCATGCAAGGCAAGGAGGTTTCAGACCATGGGGAAAAATATAAGCATCAATGGCAGATTTGTTTGATGGATATAATTTCAACCACTGAGCTAGGGGAGTACAATAATAATATTTTCTTACAGCAGAATTGCACCCAATAATAACCTAAAAAGCCACATGTGACTATGAAGTCATACAGCTGCAACTCTAAGGCTCATGCTTTTGAGATCTTTGGTAATTCCAAGAGAAAGGCAGGAGGACTAGGCAATATGCATGGACTAAGTTTATTTAGCCAGTGATGACTCAGCTCATGTTGACAAAAACATTTGATCAAATTTCCTCTCAGATTGCATCAGTTGTAAAAATATGTATAAATAGGCTCCTTTGCTGTGTATATCTTGCCTCTCTGTGGAGAGTTTTATGATATTGCTACTTTAGTTCACACTATGATTCTTTCCCACCCCAGATCAATGCAGTGATGCCAAGAAATCTGTATTTCAGATCTGCCCTGAGCTGGAAGTGTGAGGAGTGTGATGATGCTTCCTGATGTGCTTGGATGCAGGCCTTGACTGGTCTGGTCCCAGCTTAGATGTTTGATCCTGGACTTCAGCCCTTCACTTGCCAGAAGTCAGGGCTTTGGAGGCTGGGTGTAGCTCTCACATTGAACTGGCTGTACATTGGTGCGAGAGTTTCCAGCAGAGTTTTGCTGTGGGCTGTGGGTCCAGTATCACTTCCAGGCTGAAGTGATGCTCAGGGGGTCTCAGATGTGAGATTCCTCCTGCACAGAGGCTGCTGAATGAGGGAGTGCCTCAGCAAGGGATTGGACTGATTTTTGCTTCTGTTTGGAGGATCATATGTTTGTGTCTCCATTAAAATAAACAAGAATAGCCCCAGGCAGTAGCCAACTCTAGGCAATTTCTCTCTGTTCCAGAAGCAGAAATTGCAAGGCTCAAACAGCCACTAAATTATGTGTGAACAGGACATGATGATTTCTTTACTTTTACATTTTTTAAAGATATTAATATTTGAACTTAGCTCAGTCATGAGAACATACCTGGGGGAAGGACCACAGCAGCCCAGCACTGTCCAGAAGATCAAAACCTGTGCAGAAGAAAAGGCTTGGAAGTGCTCACTCAACTCTATTTGTTCCTTCAATTTTATTTCTTTTGAATTTGGCTCCTCATACTGTCTATAATGAAGATTAAGGACAGAATATTGTTTTAGCCAGGCCACAGGGAATCTGAGATGCTTATTTTTATCTCAGTCCTCCCTTCAACTTTGAAATTATTTTTGCTGGCAAAATGTGGATTAATTTTTCTGTTTAATGAAATAAAAAGAACCCTATTGCACATGATATTTTTCTTTGGGAAGTGTCTAAAGCCCATTATTTTGTTCTACCTTCCTGCTACATGCTGAGTGTTCATGATGAGGTAGTGTTGCACCATATCAGATTTCAGGGAGAAAGTGAACTTTGAGGGCTTTGAAAACTTTCCACTTTCAAACTACAAAATTGTCCTCTCATACATCATTTCTCAAAAGAGGATAACAAAACGTTTTGGACATGCTGTTGAAAAACTTCATCTTTTACATCATGAATTTCTGTGCACTGATTAGTTTGCTGACAAAGGAATTCCCCTTTTATGCAAAAACTGTGTCTTTGGATGTGGAGGCTTCTCATGTAGGGGTGGATAATCAAAGTCCATTGCTGTGCCCCTTGTCATGTGCCAGGTTCATTTTAAGTCCAGGAGCAGCACTTGCAGTGAAAGAATTGGCCTTGATCAGAGCAGAGATGGGGTGGTGTCACTGGCCCATATTTGAGAGTGTTTGCTGTGCCCTGGCAAGGCAAAGCTTTTCTTCCCAGCAGGATGGGTGCTTGCACAGCCTGTGGTGTCCCTGATCTCCTTGGTGAACTGATGCCAATGTCTGGCAAAACTCACCTCTCCTCCACCCCAGCTCAACCCCATCATACCATGTCACCTTCTACCCAGATGAGCTCATTTGGTTTCAGCAGCCACTAAAGACCTTCACAACAGACTTGGGGTGCTGGTAAATGGAGATCTTGTATATTAAACTACATGTTGGTAACACTGGAACAGAATCTGAGAGCCCTGACACACTGAACCAGATTCCCAAGGGATTTTCTCCACAGACTGTAGAAGATAAAGCAGCAAAATAATGGACCAAAGATTACCAAAGCAATGAATCACAATGCCAGGCTCTCTCTGGTTTAACATTAATTAATTATTGTATGTACAGTGGTAGTGATTAAACATAATTGGAACACTTGTACAAGGGAATATACTGTAGACTACTAATTAAAATCCTCTCCAAAGAAAGCGGACAAAGACTAGATCACAGTAATCAGTGAGCTTCTGGTTAAAGAGCAAAGGCAGCTTGGAAATGATTAATTTCAGGCTGGCATCCAGTCAAAGCAAGCCAAAGGAGAAAAAAACTTCAAGGTGGTGATTCATGCTGTCTTTTTTTTTTTTTTTCTTTAATAGTGTTTTTTTTCTGTTTTTTTTTCTTTTTTTTCTTTTTTCTTTTTTTTTTTTTTTTTTGTTTTGTTTTGTTTTGATTTTTTGTTTTTGTTTTTTTTAGGAAAACAGAGTGAAGAAAGAGGATGAGTCATGGAGACACCAAGGACACTGGTCAGGCATATCTCAATGAAACTGATTTCTGGGTGTCTCCTGTGCAGCCAAAGCCCACCACTGGGAAGAGCAAGGAGCTCCCACAGTGTAAGTCTAGATGAAGTTTGGATTTCAAATGACACCGAGCTGCTTCTGAGCTGAAGTTTAAATGGGACAGCATTTAAATGTTATATCCATGAAAAGCTCAAAGTGCCAGAACTTCGTGACTTCAGATGCAACAAAATGATTTTGATGTTTCTTTTGGCTGTTGGACTGTTCTTCCCCTCTTGCTTATCACTAATACATAGAAAGGACTTTTAATCTTTAAAAAATACCAATAGCCACCCTAAATTGTGGCTGTACAACGCTGAAGACAGGCTTTTACTGTAGGTTACTATAAACCCCCCCTCTAAAACAGTGTCAAGAGTGAAGTCATGTGACAGCCTTCTGGTCAGGTGAGTCTATTCAATGAAGAACAGCTATAAATAAACAGCAAAATTTCACATAAATGCTTAGGCAGTGGGCGAGTTGTGATGTTGACAATTGACAGAGTCAGATGTTTTTCCCATTTACTGCTGAGACAGCTGAGTTTTAATGCAGAGTTAGGAAAAGCCAGAGTAGCTGGACATTGTCTCCTTTTTTTGTCCCCAGTGTGATTTTAAAGTGGAATTCTTCTCTACTAAAAGGCATAGCAAGCTGATGTAGGCAATGCAGCCTATCCTGCACTTATGCAAGATCATCCCTCCCATCCTCAAAGGAAGGGTCTAAGAGGGGGTGGATTGTCCTGCCATGTGTTTATTTTCTCTACTCGTTACAGAGGGAGAGTACAAGATCAGCTTGCATTACCTATCACAAGTTTAGGTGGGCAAAATTAGACAATCCCATCCTGGAAACTGCTTCTAAGAACAGCAGGAAGAGATAATCTGAGCCCCTTTTATGAGAGCAGTTGTCATAGTGAGACCTCACACCTAGCTTTTAAGAGTTTATTAGAGGTTTGTGGAAAGCCTTTCCCTGCTCTTGCTTAAAAAGTCCAAGCCTCCCACACGGTGAGAACTGAGTGGAGCCCACCACATCCCACCCTGTGTCCACAGGGAAGAGCTGCACTGTGCCAGCCAAAGGGTGCCATCCTCCAGCATTTTTGTCACTACTGGGAAAGCCAGATCACGGGGCCGTGGCTGGGACTGCTAGGCATGACCTCAGAACTAATTAAAAATCAGGATTCAATTAGTCGTAAGTTCCAAGTATCTTGTAAAGCAATGAAGCATCTCTTTACTATAATACAAAAAACAAAGAAAAGCCCCAGTGATTACACTAATATTTGTTTGTGCCTGTATTGCTACTGCCAATAAAAAACAATCTGAGGGTTTTGAATGAGGCTGCCAGCAGCTGGGCTGTTTTTTGTCGTGCATTAGGGAGGTGTGTGGATTTTTTGTGTCCTCCATAAAGCTTAACTTCACTCTCAAAGAGCCCCAGCTGGTTTCAGTTGCCCTTGTAGACGCAATAGTGCCCTGCAGTCAGGAAACAGCAGGTGAGTTCTGTGTCCTGACCAGGGGACGAGTTTCCATGTGGATGCCATGGAGATGCTGGAGTTGCAGCATCAGCTCACCCCAACACATTCCTCCAGGTGCCACCTCAGGTGTCCCCCTGAGCTCTGTGGGGACAGTGTCACACAGAACCTGTGAGTGAAGGACTGCCAAGAGTTTGGTGCAGTTCTTCATGGAAAGATCTGTTAGGGAAACCTCCTACCATGGTCATATTGAGTAGAATTAGGCTGCTCAGAGTCCTTCAGAAGTATTTTTATGTCTCTCCCTTTTGCAGGGAGCACAGAATTCCCTTCCCCTCCCACTCCCAATCTGCATGGATGCTTCAGATGAGGGTTTGTATTAGATGCTGCCTGTATCAAAAAATCACCCAACACTATCTATAAACTCAATGAAAGTCAAAAAAGAGAAAAAATGTAAGCTTTTACTTGGATAAAATCAGGCTAAGATCTGTAGTCTGTATTAGACTAAATTCTATATCTTATCTGAAGTTGTAAAGAAGAATTTTCTTAACACTTTTAATGAAGTGAACAAATTTGAACAAGAAAGAATGTCAATTTGGTAATTTGTGATGTGTAATGTTTTGGGAACAATCTCCAAACAATTATTAGCAGAATTTTTTGACAATAGAATTAGTTGCTTAAGTACATTTTGGTTTAATACTTATTTTGTTTCATTTAAAGTATATTAAACACTGAATTCTCAAGTCTACAGGCCAAAAAAAACCCAAACAAATAAACAAGCAAACAAAAAAAACAAAACAACACAAAACAAAACAAAACAACAACAAAATCAAAAACAAAACAAAAAAACCAAAACCAAAACCAAAACCAAAACCAAANAAAAACAAAAACAAAAACAAAAAAGAAACCAGGAAAATTCAAGCATGGTAAGAATCAAAATGGCCATATTAAAATTAAAGGTGGACATGAACTGTAAATATTTTGATCCTCTATTTCAACAGAGAAATCTCAGAGAAAATATTCTGAAATTTTAATTCCTTGACCTAAATATGTTTGAAGGACTCATATCTCAAACACTTAGACTGAAGAAAAATTGTGTTTAGGGTCGTAAAATGATAGAATCATTTATATCAGGAAATGTCACTTGTTACCTGTGAGGAGAAACTGACCCCATCTCACTACAAGCTCCTTTCAGAGTTGTGGAGAGTGATAAGCTCACTTTTAAAAAGAAGTGCCCACACTTTTGAGAGGGGCCTGATCTTTCCAGGATGATGATTCTTACCAGCCCAAAAAATGGAACAGGACCCTCAGGGATGGAGCTAGTGGCCAGCATAGTTTTAAAACTGAGCCAGCATGAGGAATAGGTGCCTGATTGCTTGGACAGGGCAGCATGTGCAGAAGTTGATCATACACTGATTCACTGGGTGGTGGTTGAGCATTATTGAACATCCATGTTGAAGTCCTGTTTAATGTCTTGACACCTTTATGCCAAAGGGTCATGAAAAATTGTAGGTGCAGTTTTTTGAGTGTATCCTTGAAGCAGTCCAGGCCTAAGATGGGAGTATGACAGTGGTTAAACCTAGAATTGACTGATCAGGGTGTGTGAAAACATTTCATTTAGGTGTCTGAGAACTGCACAAAAACACAGAGAGTAAACAATTTGCACTGAAGGATTAAGATGACCCAAAGCTCTAATAAATGCCTGGCAAGATTAAATTTGGTTTTTCTTTCCTGAGGTCAAGCTGTTCTTTGTTCCAGTAAAATTATTTAACCACATTCACCTCCTCAAAGACGTGTTTTATGTACACTCTCCATGCACTGCAACTAAGTCATCCTCTAATATTGTATCATGAATGGACAACTTCGTGTGTGACTAGTGAATGACCTCCAACTTTACCCCAAATGAGTATGCAGTTTTTACCTCTGTGGCAAGAGCATTTACTATTATTAGTGCCTCAGAAATGTTGCTTTTGTTGCATATTTATGTGTGGTACAGGCAGAAGGGTGTAGCAGGTACGTGTGCATACTCATGTGTGTGCATGCAAGGGAACTCTTAAAATTAATTGCCTTGGCACACAAAACCTTCTGGATCTGTTTACATTCCTGAGGCAAATTCCTTAATATATCTGTAGTTAAACTGTTCCACAGCCTCTAAATGCATGGCTTTGGTATGCTGCCCACCTTCCCTGCACAGGGAATAGCTGGGAACATTTAGTGCCTGCTGAGAA
>VZTT01039504.1:23664-39330 GCA_013400855.1 Buphagus erythrorhynchus | reverse complement strand
CTTTCATCTCACTGCATATAACTGAAACAGTTAATAAAAAATTGGTAATACAAAAATATTGTTCTCTCTTATCTCACTAGAGAGCTGGGGCTTTTCAGGCAGCTTAATAAATAGTACTATGAACCTAGGGCTGTTTTTGCAATAGGTGACTTTAATTAGTGTTTAATATAGGCTGGAAAGAGAAAAGGGGATTTCAGAATCAATGCTAGGAAGCAAGTAATATCACTGCCAGGTCAAGAGAGTTCCTTCTCTCAAAAGCAACCATGAAATTTGCTCTTCACAGTCCTGGATTTGTTGTTTCTGGCTTTCTGTGGTCAGACTTTTCCAGTTTACAGGAAGAATATGTCCATCAATTCATCCTTCCTTTCTCAGTACCACTCCTTTAAATGCTGCCTGGGCTGCTGGCATCCAGCTGTGTGCTTCCAGGCTCTGCCAACCAGCAGTGTGTACTGCAGAAGCATTGTGCCTTCATTCAATAGTATGCCCCTGGCTCTCCTTTTGAGTGAGCTCAGGGCCATGTTCACAGCCCATTTCTCTGGTGGAGGTTCTCTGGTGGGTGAGCAGAGGCTCTGGGACAGACAGCCCCACCAGGAAGCTGGAGGTGAGTTAAGGAGAGCAGCTGTAGCACTCCTGGTGGGCAAAGAGGAGTTAAACTTGGATTATTGCATGTTTTTATCAGTAGTGAGAAGAGTGGATTATGAAAATGAACAAAGCTTCGACACCATGAACTTTTTAAACAGTTGATTTAAAAGCTGTATTTTGGAGAAAGAGAGAGAGAAAAGCAATCAAACACAATGAAGACCTGGGGAGAAATGAAACGCAAGAAGGAATCAGAGAATAGAGTGGGAAGGGGTGCAGAGAGATCAGCCCATCCTTTGTAGAGGAAGAATTGCCTTAAAAGTGCATATTAATACTTAATGCTGCCTTTACATACATCACAGATGTCAAAAACCTTCATGCTCAGCTGGTTTAGCATTGCAGTGCTCATGGAACACATTGCCTCAGGTTACAGACTTGTTGGCTTCCTTCATCTACACAGTAGCAATGGCAAAACTATAGAAAATATGTAAACCAAAATTCACTGTACAACAAAAAATTGTTCACCTCCTTGCTCCTCTCCCAGCAAGCACTGGCAGAGAGCAGAGGGAAGATATGTGGGAGACAAAACTTTCAAAGATTTCATTTCTGCAAATGTTTCTGTGGTTCTGAGTGAACAGGTGGAAAGGACAACAGGAGATGCTGAGAGAGCATAGAAGGGGTAAAGTCATACTGGAGTGTGCATGGAGATGCCTGCAGAGCAGCACTGGACTGGGAACATGCCACACTAGACATGTACTGAAGGGGCTGAATTAGTTTTTTTTTCACTAGAAGCACTTGAATTTTCCTTTCTATGTGTCAATGACTGTGGGATACAGCTGCTTACAGTCAAAATGGCCACCACCAAAAGTCATAATATGTTGAGAGAACAGACATATTTAATCCCCTTCCTAGTAGTTACTCATTAAGAGAAGGCAAAATTACCCAAACTAGCAGGTATTGCAAGGGAGGAAAAAAATAGTTAAACATGCAGGTGATAAGCATCTGAGTTACTGATTAACTCCTGGCTTTTGTAACCCCCAGAGTTCTTCAGTTGGCTTACTGGGAGACCAAAAAAAGGAGCTGTGCCACTTCAATAACTTATAATGCACTTTATCTCTCCTTGGCACAGATGTCACTGGGCTGTGACAGTGAGGACAGCACTGCCCTCTCTTGATGGGAAGAGTTCAGATCCCTTTCAACATCTGCAGTGCCTTTCAGTGTGAGTCAAAACAGCCAGAGAAATCCATGTAGGACAGGGTGGATTGGAGTATAACCTCTTCTTTCGGGTGTCATCTGCCAGAAGTTGGGAGAGAAGAGAAGAAATAATTGACTTGCTATGCACATCCTCAGGCATCTGCTTCAGGATGTCCATTGCCAAGGGGATGCTGGGGCAGCTGAGCCTTTGGTCTGTCAGTCTGAGGCCAGATTATGCTCTCAGGGAAAAGTCTGGGCTGGAAGGGAAAGTGGAGACTTAGACATTTCAGGAGCAATCACTGTGAAAGCAGTGCAGCATTCTTGGCAGGATGGAGAATAGGCTGATGCTCATCTGTGAGGAAGAAAAGGGTGATTTCAGATGCCTTCTTGCACCTGAAGCATCTTGTTGTCCCTCCTCCACCCAACCAGCTGCGTTCAGTCTGGAGTGTTGTCTCAAGCAATATCTCTCCCTTGCTGTCAGTTTTGATGGTGACACTTGTTATTGCAGCCTGTCACTCGGGTTTGACTGAGCACATGCTGTTTGCCATCTGGAGGTAAGTCTGAGAAGTGAGGTGGCAGCACTCACTGCCATCAAGGGCTCAGCTGAGCCTCCCCAGCTGCTGGCTCTTCCTTATGCTGCCTGACTAGAGCATCCTGAGGTCTTGCAGGGATGTGAGGAAACTCCTGAAGATGTGAGTCCCTGAAGAGGGCCAGCTTTTCCATGTAGACTTGAGGAAGTCCTTCCAAAGTTTAATAACTGCATTTTTAACTAACAGTTTGTGCTAAAGCAAAGTTGCTCTGGCAGGGAACTGATCCTGCACCACCCCAATCTCTGCTTCACTCTGAGGTGGTAAATGTGAAGAAATAAACAGAAACACTCAGCACCATCAGTAGAGATGGACACAGGCTTGCTGAATGGGCAGGATGTCAGGGGCCCATCAGGCTGAAAGTGGATGCTAGACCATGGTGAGCTGAGCCAAGGAGGGTCTAGCTGTCTCTGGGGATAGAGGATGCCCTGTGAATGGAGCCTGAAAAGATCCAAGTCTGGTTTGTGTGCTCTCTTACTTCTGCTCAATCTCTTTTAAAACTCCTCATCTATAAGCCAAAAACAATAGCCATTAAAAAAATCCAAACTCTTGTTTCTCACCATTAGCTGTCACAAAAGGTAAAAAATGCCCATTTGCTGGACCAGCTCATTCTGCTGCTCGACTTGCCTTTGCAATGCTCAGCTCTAATATTTTTCACTTAATATTTCACAGTAAGTTTCTATTTTCCAGGTCCCAAACAAACAGCAGGGTGCACACTGAACAATAGCAAAGGGTTTGGCAGCATGCAGATTTCTCGTCTGTGCCAGAAAAGCTTTTCTGATGGCCCTGAGTTCCTCTTTACCCCCCTCTACCAGGGCCTGACATCAGGGAAAGAGAAAATACAATTGAATGCCATCAAGAATAATGTCCTGTTTATTTTCCTGCTAACAGAATTATTTTCAGAACATCTCAGAAATCATAAATGAGAGCGATGGGAGGGGTGGGAAATATCAGAACAAGCCCACTTTGGGATTTCATTAGCTGTCATCAGAGAAGGGACTAGAATCAGGACTAAAATGCAGAGATCAGGGACAAGTAAATGAAGCTGTACATGTCACATGTCCTTGTTTACCCTTAGAGTAAAAGATCATAAAGAACAGGGGTGGTTTTTCTGCCAGAAGCAGGATGATATAATCTGTTAATTGTGTTTATTGGTTATTGCTGGTTCCTACAGCTGTGTGGGACAGTCACTCCAGAGCAGCTCATACATCAGGATGGATTTACCACGGGAGAAAATAAAAGGAGATATGGGCTCCTCCCCATGAATAGTGGCTGCTGCTGTTTGCCCTTGTGCCCAGAGATGTGGTTGTGCATCTGCACAGCCCTTCCCTGTGACATAAAATGGGAGAGCCAGTCTGGCATCTCCTGGCTGCTGGAAGGGACAGGTCTCACTCCCTTTTTTTACCTCTTTCCTTTCCTCTCTACAGTTGTGCCATTGCAGTCCTGTTCTCTTGAACAAGTTGTAGCTTGGATGGGAAGGGGGAAAAGTAAGCATCAGTGGAGCTGGATCTCTACCAGCTTCTGTAAAACAATTTTTTTTTTTTTTGTTCAGTAAAACTACTGTTAAATCTTGCTTTGTTAGCTCTAAACAGTGGAGATCCTAGTCTGTTCTTGTTCTGTGAAACTGTTCTGGCTTAAATTCTGCTTAATTATTCCTTAAAAGGGAGGATCATATGATGCTGAGCTCTCTTATCCAGCACAGAGCAGCTGGACACATGAACTGTGCAGATCATCTCAAAGTTAGTGGAATGTGCTCTATGTCTTCTTGCATGAATGGTGTCCCCATGCCCAAATGTTATGTGGCTATCAGAGATGTTCAGTTCTGCCTTCCAGGATTTTGAACAACCCTCAAGAGTTCAAGTGGTCTCTTTGTCTTCAGGCCAGGAGAAATGATGTGGATGCACATGTGATCAGGTGTGGGTTGAGAAAAACGGGGTGGCTTCCATCCAGGTGTGCAAAGTGGGAATCAGAGACCAAGTGTGCTGCTCCTGACCAAGCAGTCTCTGGACCACCTCTGCCCACTCCTGCATGGGAGGTGTTCCTCCTCTGGAAACCCCCACAGCTTACACTGTTTCCATTGCTTTAATTGTTATTCCCATCCCTGCAATTACAGCTGCTGTGACATGGATCAATAACAAACTGATGCACCAGAGCCTTTCCTGAGGCTACTGCATGGAGCAGGGGATGAGGAATGGAGCAGGAATTTCCAGCTTTCAGTTCACTACCTCCTGTATCACCAAGGTCAGTAATAACCCAAAATCAGGCAAAAGAGAGGATTCAGGAGGACCCCCTCATGGGCTTGCTGCCTGTTCCTCTCTGAGCTGATTGCAGTGGTGATGATGGGGAAGAAAATATATGGGAAGAGATGATGGACCTGTCACCTCCTGACAGCAGGTTGGTATCAGCCATGGACTTAACTGGGGTTGGGTAGAATAGGGGCACTTGGCCTCTCTCTCTCCATTCCCTAGGCCAGTTCAGGGATGTCTTTCCATACACAACTGTGCTATGAGATGAACTTAAAATTTTTCAAGAGAAGTTGTTCTTTCCATAGGAAAAAGTGAATGAGCCATGAAATGATATTTCTGTCCCTTACACAGTATCAGGACCCACAACTCAATTGACCTTTTAACCAGGAAAAATTACTTTACTGGTCTGTGTCCTATGAGCTCCCTTCCCTTGCCCATTCCCATTTTGGTAGAGACTGCATTCGTGGCATCATTTTCTTTATCCAACTCTTTTTCAGCATAAATCACTTTCCATTGTTCCAGTCCAACCACCAAGGGGAAAAGAAAACATGTATGGGCTTTGATTGCCATCTCTCTTGCTAGTAAAGGAGAAGTGCCAAACCCGGTCTCTGAGTCAAAGCTAAAAGTGGGTGGCCAACACCTGCTTGGCAGTGGGGAGGAACAGTGATGGAGACGGCAAAGAACACGGGGGTGGCTCCACCTGCCCCTGCAGAGTGGCATTTCCTCCTGCTTAGGAGGGCACTGGTGGGACCTGGCCTTGAGCTGACTCAGGCTGGGTCCACAGATAAATAAAACACAGACTGAAACCCTGTCCCATAGCTGTCCTTTCTGCTTGGTTGTTTGCACACTTGCTGGCCTGATTCTGGGGGCCTTTCCCATGAGTCAACACCTGGAACACGGCTCTAAATGCAGCTGGCTGGGTGGATGGGAGCTGTGCTGAAGGTTTGTGACTTCTGACACAGACATTACCTGCAATCCTCATCCAAAGCCACTGAAGACAATGGAAAGGTCTCCTGGTCGTGTCCTCTGTGCCATGTCCTCAGCTGAATTCAGGCCAACACAGGATCAGACCAACCTCAGTGCCTAAGCAGCTTTAGGCTGATGTCAGGGGAGGGGTTGGTGTGAATTCTCAGCAGCAGGGCTGCTGTTGAGGGGCAAGGGCTTCCTCAAAGCCAGGATGGATGTTGGTCATCAGGTCCAGGAGTTGATAACTCAGCATGACAGCTCCAGTCAGGGTAAATTTTAGAATAGTGGCCTGGGTAATGGTTAATGACTGACCTACAGAATAAATTATTGTAGGTGAAATCTGTTAACCTCATGCTTAAAGCAGCCGTGCTGTACTCTCCCTTCACAGATGAGGGTTCTTTTAAAACAGAACGAGACTTCAAAAGTCATTAATTTTTTCCAAGGAACATTTTCACTTTGTTCTGGAACTTATTCCGATGTTGTAAACACAGGTGCTTCTTACTCTTTTCTCTGACCTTCAAAACGACTTCACAACTCCTAAAAATTTGGAGGCAGGAAAAAAAATATTTGGAAAATATGTTAAAAATACCTAAAACTTAGGTTCCAAGGATAGCTAGATTTTTGTTCTGTAAATATATGCATATTTCTATGCAACCCACTTTATAAAAACAAGAAAATGTTTAAGATAATTTTGAAAATTATATAGGCATTAATTCCATTTCTTGATTATTCTTGGTAGCACAGTAGATATATTAAATATTTACATAGCCTGTGTATCTTGGGGATAGGAATAATTTTTGTTCTGCATTTGTACATCTGGTACTGAGGACAGACACCATTATGAAGACACTGAACACTTTTGCTGCAGCAACAAGGACTCATCATGTCACTGTCATTTCAGTGACAACCTCTGGCCCTGCTGCATGCCATTAAGTGATAGGATTTTTAGGAACCTGTTGAGGTACAGGAAAACATTTGATTGACAGACAAGTTTTGCCAAGCTTTTTTTTTTTCATGGCTTCTGAGCAGGTCAAAACTGTCTGGTCAAGGCCCAGATCTTCCTGTGCTAAGCTCCAGGCAGAGATTTGACAAAAGACAAGCTGAAAGAGTTGAATGGGATGGACATCAAGTATGGCATATCTATAAATGCCATGTGGCACTTTCATAAATCCAGATCCAGAAAGTTAAATTCAAGGAGAGGGTACAGGTGATTACAAAAATGGAATTTTTTTTAATCCTTTTTTTCGTTTCTTCTGGGACTAATGGAAAATCGTGCTGCCTGGTGTAAATTGATGTAGCTTTGACCTCTGGGAGGAGATGATCTACATCCATGAGAACATGGCCAAGTATTTCTGTGCTGTATGACTGCACAGGAGAGGAGGGTCTGAAGGGCACTGTTATCAAAGGAAGTGAAGATTTGAAACACAAAGAACTAAAGCTGCTCTGTACCATTCATGAGGCCAGCATTTGTTGCTGTAAGCACAGTAATCTCTCTGTCCTTCCTGCAAAATAGAGCCTCTCCCAAAAAAACCTGGATGACAGAGACTCTTCACTGATGAGTTTAAAGGAATTTTTCTGTCTTTTGTTCCAAGCCCTGCAATGTCAGCTGGTTCACCAGAGCCATTCCCCTGCTGGCGTAGCCCACTGCCATAACCCCATAACCCCAGCCTTGCAAATCAACAGAAAAACATGTTCAGCAGAGCTTCCTAGAAACCTCAGCTGAAAGGACTCTCTGAAGGTGTCTGACCCAAGAGAGAATCCATAATACTGTGTGAGACCAGCCATGGCTTTATCTAGCCATGCCCTGATGTCCTCCAGGGACAGAAATCCCATTTCTTCTCCTGGCTGACCTGTTTCCTTCTCACCCTCCTAGTGAGAAAGGAATCTTGCCTAATGTCCAGCCTGAACCTCCCAAGCTGCAATGTGTGGCCATTGTTGCTTCTACTGCCACTTGATACTACAGAAATGAACATGTCTCAGCCATCTTCACCTCCCCTTAACAGGAGGGCAAGGACATCAAAGCCAGACAGTATTTCTTGGCCTTTTTATATATGGCTTCTTCATGGTGGAAAAGAAGGCTCATGGTACACATTCAGGCTTGGGACTAACTAGGACCTGATATCATCAATGTTATTTAGTCCATAGTGTGTTTCCTGGCACTGTTTTAGATCATGGCTATCCCCACACAGACTGTGCCCAGGCTTAGTCTGAGACACAGCATCAGCCAGGAACTGTTCCCAAAGACAGTAGAGATGAAGCCATCCAATATTTTTAAGACACTGAGGTTTAGCTGTACAGTCATCTCCATGCCCTCAGTCACAAGAATGGGATGTGACCTATCTTATTATATCCTACTTTAATGTTTATATATCCACATATATAAACCTGTCACAGAACATGCCTGTTAAGTGCTAGCTGCCAGTTCACCCTTTGCAATGTCCAGCATTCCCTTCCTGCCACCTCTGGGGACACAGTGTAAACATTCAGCTTTGTGTCATAGGAACCCCACTCTGATGGTGCTGCTGCAGTGCTCTTACACTATTTCATATACTTTTACTTAAAATATATATGAGTTTAAGGAGTAACATTATTTTAGGTAACAGGGACAGTACTTGTGGCTACAAGAGATGCAGGGTTAGGTGCTAATCAGAACAGATATGGTCAGTCAGCTGGAGGGAACTCAACCTCAGCACTGTGGGTGAGACTAACTCCAGAAAATAATATCTGAGCAGTGCTGATGTAGCCACAGGAATGAATAGCTGGCTATTCCTGGAAGGATGTCTGGAGCTGGTAGATGAGCCTTGCTGTGCTTTCTATTATCATGAAGAAAGCACTGGGCAGACACAGCTCACACACTGCTGGCAGCCAGCAGCCAGATAGAGCTTCTGTTTTCATTGAACCTAGATAATTAATTTGCAGCATTGATTATTTTTTACAATATATCTGTGCCTCATTTAACATTCGGGTAGTACAGCTGAGAACAAATATACCCAGAACTACACAAACTGATAGTATTGGTAGCATAACATCAAAGTCCTTTATAGAAATAACTGAGTTGCCTTTATGGTCCACAAAGGACATTTTGATCTGCTATAACTAAAGCCTTTTACATCCCCAAATAAAAATTTGTACCACTACAACATAGCCAGGAGTCCCAAATATTTGTTCCTTATCAGGAAATTAGGTTACAAGGGAAGAATTTTTTTATTTTTTTTTTCAATGATGAGCATTTCTAAAGGGTCAGTAAAAAAAAAAAAAAAATTAAAAAATCCACAGCACATCTGTGAGTGCTGTCCTCTTTCAAATAGAAAGGAAAACTGCACAAAAAGCAGCAGTGATGGAAACCCTTAGGGTGTCAAGCCTTGCAGAATTTCTTCCATCTTGTTCTCCCTCATGGCCTGTGGGCTTTTGCATTTAGTTATTACCCAGAAGCCAAAATAGATAGATTCAGCAAATAAATCCCAAGCCTTACAGCTGTGAAGACAGAAGTGTCAGGAGGGAACACGTTCTGAGCCTGTGATGTGACACACTGCTGTGAGAGTGCTCCAGAAGCCACGGGATAACTCGTGGGAACGGGAAAACAGCACGCTCTAGTGGGGAAATTATTGCAGTCTATTAGAAAAATCTATTTGAAAACCAATCCCTGCGCTGAATACTGCATGTAAGAGCAGCTGTTGCTTCCTATCCCTCCCCAGTGTTTCTTCTCCCATCACTGGGCATCTCCTGTCACTTGTTGCCCCTGGTTCCCCCTAGCCTGGGCAGGGGGACAGTCCTTCCAAGGCTGTCCCACCTAGTGACACAGCTTGGGCTGATTTAAGGAGCCAGAGTTGGGTCTCTGCCCTCAGCCTGGCTCAGTGCACTTGGCACAGGGCAGGTTTGCCTGTGCCAGTGTGGCAGGGCCAGTGAAAGGGGTGTGGGAGGACAGCTGGGTCAGACCCTGATGGCAAAGTGCCCATTAGCACAGTAATTAGCAAGCTCCTTCCCTCTTCCTTTCACTGTCACACAGTGGAAAACTCTGTCTCCATTAAGAAGAACTCATTACTGGCAAAACAGACGCTAATCAGATATTAGTTATAGCCATTAATGAAAAACCTAATGAGGTGCTGAGATCCCCAGCGCTGACTAAAATGAGTTAATCACATCTCACTGCTCAAAGGCCCATTAATCTGTGTGCATGCTGATGTTTCCCATTCCTTTGCTTATTACAGCAAATAAAAAACATCATTCTGCCTTCATTTGTGTGCATCTGCTGGATCTCTCTGCTAAGCTGTAAAGCCACGTTGCAAAACCTGACAAGCAGTGACATTCCCTTGGCCCATAGGAAGCCACCACAGAGAGGTGAAATGGCACCCACCTTCAAGGAAGGAAACAAACATCATGCCCACAGCCACACAAGAGTGATTTTTCATTGCCTCTGGCTGTTGGTTATGCCAATAAAATAAATATTATATAAATAATATATATTATTTAATAATTTTATAAAATTATAAATATTTTAATATATATTTAAGTATATTATAAACATTAAAATTGTATAAAATGATAAAAGTGTTATTCCAGCCCCTACAAGTAACAAGAAGTGAAGAGCCACCAATGCCCCAAGTGCATTCCTCCTGAAGCAGCTTGTAGTTTTTTCAGCTAGTTTCCTGTCTTTAGTGCTAGTGGTGAGTATTAATCTCACCTAATTCTGGTGGGATATCTCTGGGATGGATGAGTAATTAGAAGCATCCAGCAACTGAGGTAGTTAGGTGTAAATTTGACCTAGATTTATTTCAGGTGTTGTTGGCAATACGTGTTTGCACACTTCCAGAGATTCCCTGGAATCCACAGGATTCCTCAAGTATCTAGTTTGTTTTAATCTGCCTGGAATGGAGTTAGTTTTATTCCTAGCACCCATATAGTACTGTGCTTTGGATTGGTGGCTGTGGGAAGTGATGAGTGGCTGTGTGGATGCTTGGCTACTGACTAGGGTCAAATCACAACCTGTGTGCCCAAAAGCATCACCAGCCTAAATCACTTCTGGCCCACCTATTTTGAAATGAACCAAACAAATGGGCAAAACTCTACTTTTCTTCAAAAGGTTCTCCAAAAGATCTATTTGCTTTATTTTTATGCATTCTGTCTTCACCTTTAAATCTGTTTTATTTCTATTTCCTTACTTACCTATTCAAATCAAATGATAGAGCCTGTCAGCTTGCAGAATTTCTCCCTGCAGCCAACCCTTTGGGGTCCCCAGTGAAGAACCATTGGTCATCAGTTTCTCCCACATCTCTTTCCTGTGACTCTACCACTGCAGGCAGGAGCTCTGTGCCTCATCAGCATCTTGGGGAACTTGCTCACACTTACCCACCCTCTGATACCTGAATCCTTCAACTTTTAAAGGAAAGAGGAGTTGAAATAGTAGTGGGACAAGGGGGAACAGTTTTAAGTTAACAGACAGGATGTTATTAAGAAATTATTTACAGTGAGGGTGGTGAGGCACTGGCACAGATTGCCCAGAGAAGCTGTGGCTGCCCCACCCCTGGAAGTGTTCAAGGATGTTCCCATCCTGGGAAGTGTCCAAGGTTGGATGGATCCCAGAGCACTCTGGTCTAGTGGAAGGTGTCCCTGCCCATGGCAGCAGGGTTGGAACTGGATGATCTTGAAGGTCCCTTCCAACCCAACCATTCTATCCAACCATCTGTTTTTGAATAGAGCCATGACAAATTCCACTGCTTTTCTTTCTTCCTCACTTCCCTCTCAGATCTAATTTTAAAAGCACAAACTTATTTTTGGGATAAACAGACAAATGGGGATACAATTCAGCATCATAAGTCAAGCCAGGACACAATGATCCTATGACTGATTCTCTGATTGATGCTGTGGAATCACTCTATTTTCTACTGTATGAAACCCACCCTGGTATCTGCACAGGCTGAACACGGGATGTGGCCACAAACTGAACACACTTCAAAGCACAGCTCAAGTGTGGCCAGTCCATTCACAGCCCCAGCCCCAGGCTGTGGCTTTGGGATGGGGCTGGGGGAGCAATGTGCAGCTTCCCTGGATGGTGGCAGCTCCTTGGGGCCAGCCTCAGTAGAGCAAGGAGAGGAACACAAAAATGCACATGGGGAGAAATGGCCATAAGGGGCTCCTTGATGTCACACTTGATTTGGGGCATCCTTGGGGGAACCCATGGTGCTGCAGGATGCAGTGTTTGTGGCACAGGTTAGGATGCTTTCCTTACTGATCTGGTGTCTGGATAGACAGGGAGGCCAGCTGGTAGCTGCTGTGTAGCTCTGGAGTCTCTGATTATGTGGAAACAGTAATTATTGTGGAAAATGCCCTTGTCTTAGTAGGAGTGTTAGTGCCATGGGGACAGACAAACTCCCACATGGATATATTTATATTCTGCCAGCCAAAGGTTACCTTAGAAACCACAACCTAAGGGGTAGACCAACATGGTAAACTTCCCACAGGAGAAAATTTAACTGAAAACACAGAGATTTACCTGCATACAAGTACCTGACTGTGAAGAACTTTTCACTGTGAGAACCCTATTTTATTTCATGTTGCCTGAAGACAATAAATGTAATGAGATCAACTCCCTCATATTCTATAGAAAAGACATGGGAAAACAGATTTTTAAAGGTGGCAAGGGACTCCTTTGCCTTTTCATTCTTTGGGTTTAATTGCTATTCTCACTGTGAGCCATCAAAGGAACTCATGCCATGGACTGAAGACATACAGTTCCCCTGTGGGTACTTTTGTTCTTCATTTGATGCTATAAGCAGAGTCCTCTGTCCAAGTCCTGTGGTCAGTCCATCTGTCTGCATGCTGCCGTTGTTGTTGCTGCATGTCTTACTAGTCTCAAGTGGTTTCCAGGCTGTAATTTTATGCAAATTACTTTGCTGACAAAATCATTTCAGACCTGGAAGCCACACTGCATTGCACCTCTTGTGAGTGGACATGAAGCAAAATATAAAATGATTTCCAAGAAAGCTGTTCCTTGGTGTTATTTTATTTTGCTGGGGATAACAGAGGAGCAAATGCTTTGCATCTCCTCTGTACCTGAAGTGACTGGAATAGCTCCTCCAACCTGTGTGTCTCTACTTCCCACTCATTTTCAGCAAGTGTGATTCTGGCTAGGCTGTATCCATTAATGGTGGTTAATATCTCACTGATGCAGCATGTCTAGAGCCTGGGTTGAAAAGCAAAGTGTCAAGAAGTTTCTGAAAGCCTGATCCTCTGAAGATCACACTAGACAGCAGCTGTTACTGAGACCAATTTACCACTGCCTGTGTCTGAACAGGAGCTCCCTGAGCTCTGATGACTCCCTGAGCTCCTGCCACCAGGATGGTTGCACTTCAAAGGGCAGCTTGCATCACTGCCAGACCATCTACCCTACTCAGTCCCTTAAACAATGAAAGGGAAAGGACAAATAAGGAAAGTGAGCAGCTGATGAGGTGCATGAGAAATAGCCAGGGTGGTGTTTCCACATGTAGAACCATGGTCATGCAGATGCAGGTGTGATACCTGATCAGAGGGATCCACCTCCTGGATGGGGCTCTTCTGATGGACAGCTAAGCCAGCCATGACTGCAGTGCTTGTGTGACCACAGCAGGCCCTGAAAAGAGGGACCTGGAGTGGATCTTCAGATCTCAGCCAGGTCAGACAAGTTGAATCTTTTCTCAAGTCACTCATTTCCCAATCTGCATTAATTTCCCTTATTTGTCTTTTAAATAGAGAATAGATTTATCAGGACACCACATGCATATTAAGTTCAATTTCATTGCTCCAGAGAGGCCTAGAGCTGCCATGTGAGCAGTGTGATGCCATGACCACAAGCAGCCTGAAACATGGCAATGTCACCCAAGGAATGACAGAATCATAAAGTTTGGAAAAGACCTCTAAGATCATTGAGTCTGACTGGATGGGTGTGAGGAAGTGGAATAAGCTTCATTACACTGTTATGTGACAGAGGAGGTTCTAGGAGCTAATGAAAATACTGTGGAAAAAGAAGTGTACACAGAAACACTTTGATTTAATTACAATAAAAAATTTATTTTGATTCATATCATACTGAAAAATTAAATAAATAAAATGTCAACGAATGATTGTGTGAGACTCCCCACCATTAGAGAAAAAAATCATAATTGATTGTATAGTCAGAGAAAAGTACAAAGAAAACCTGGTCATGGGAGGAAAAAAGTGCTCAAGAGATTTGGCTTTGGTAAAAAACATAACACACACTCAAGGAGTGCTTCAGAGATTTTGCAGTGGTGGCAAATACAGTCCAAGAGTTTGAAGCCTTGACCTGTTGTTAAATGTTTTCCTTGGTTCTTTTAAACCAAATAAATCCAAAAAGTTTCTAGCAGGAAAACAGTCTTCAACCATGCCAATGGGAATTAATTCTTACCTCAGCATCTTCTGTTGGTATCTCCTGATTCTGAAGGCAATTGAAAGAGCAGCAAAATTGTGGAGAAACTGAGACAAGACTCTAACACAACAGTCAGCTGCCTAAAGGACTCTAGAAAAAGTTTCCCTGGAATAGAAACGTGATGGGACAGACTCTTCCTCATCCTACACCTGGAGAGATCCACTCTCTGCTCTCCTTACACTCTGAAAAATGGGTATCAGTGGTACACAGTTACTGCTTGCTGTTGGCAACAAAATTAAATGGGAATTGCATCTTGTTCCATGATGAAGACACTAAATCTATCTGCATGTATGAGCCATGAGGTTTATATGTGCTGTCGGAGGCAGAATGTTCAGGGGAAAATGGAAATTTTGTTAGAGCATCAAAAGAAAAGATTCAGAACACAGGCTAGAATATAGCTATCTTCTTTTTCCACTGTTTTTTATTCCAAATTGACCCCTGTGATAAAAAAAAAAAAAAAAACAAAACAAAAACCAAAACATCAAGGGGATAAACCACCATGAGTTTTCTTCCAAGTCTTTCCAAAAATGACTGAAAGAGCAGAAAATGTTTCTGAATCACTAATAGTTGTCCATCAGAAAAAAAGAAAAGTACTTGAAGCTCCAAAATCCAGCCACCCTGTAAAGTTATCACTGGCATCTTACATGTAGTCTTTTACCTCTTAAATTTGTTATGTTTGTATTACTGCAGCATCTCACAAGAGGTATATTGATTAACAACAATTTAAACAAGCAGGAATGCTTAAAGCAAACAAATGTGGCTCAGGCAGTAATGCTTCATTCTTTTACAAAGGACATGTAGAAGACAGTAAGCCCATCAAATCTGCTGTGCCTGTGACATGCAGGTGAGTTCTGTTTGCCATGCTGGGAAATGGCTTCTTGACATGAGGATTGTGAACAGGTCACATCATGAGGATTTGAAAATCCTTCCCTTTCCACACTGCTGAACTGAAGGGGCACATGAGCTGAGGGATTCCCACATGGAATGTCTATTTGGCATCCTTGGCTCTTTATACACCACGAGTCCAGTAACACTCACTTGGATAAAGCAATTCGTTCTGGTGAGTGGTGCTGTGGCCCAAAATTCCAGCTGACCATGACACTGTGGCATGTATGGCTGCCTTGGGAACCTCAGTGGTGCCAATTGCTGCAGAATGGCAAGGGGATAAATCCTGGGTGAAGCACATCACTGTTGAAGGGCTTTCACCAACCTCAAATACTCACCTGCTTGGACATTCTGCCACAACTGGTGCATAGAAGAGAGGATGTTTAGATGCTGATTTCTTTTGCCATTAACTCCAACCAATGTGATGCATTAAAAATTAAATATGCCATTTTTAACAAGCCTGATCAAAAGTCCCTTGAAGTCTGTGGCAAGAAGTCCTCTGGTTTCACCAAGGCTGAAAGTGGATCCATAATCCACAAGTCCTGTTTTCATGACATCAAGAAGAAAAGACCACTGTTTTCGATTCTTCACTGCCTGAACTTGGATTTATACTTTATCTGTCCTTGAAGCTTTAATGCATTGATTCCAGCAAAAATCTGTGGATATAAAACCTCCACTGTAACTTCCTCTCACTGCCTAGAGGTACTGACATCAATATACTCATTTCTTCAGAGATGCACATGATTTTGAAATCTGTCTCATGCTCTAAGATCAGCTTGTGCAGATTGTG
>VZTT01039504.1:3593-14087 GCA_013400855.1 Buphagus erythrorhynchus | reverse complement strand
ACATTCTGTAATTTATTAAGCAAAGGTGTTTTCTCTTTCATGTGCTGTGTCTGCATTGTGGTCAACCAGTTATATCTTCCTAACAGGCTAAGGGTTCACTTGAAATCAGTGCAGGGCTCAGAGTTCAGGAAGTACCAAGAGCTTTCTCCTGAGGCAGGGACAGTGAACCTGACAGCAAAACGTGTGTCCATGTAAATTATAGGACAATAGAATCATTTAGGTTGGAAAGACCTCTAAGATCATTGAGTCCAACAGTTAACCCACGACTGCCAAGTCATCACTAAACCATGTCCCTAAGTGCCACACCTACACATTTTTTAAATCCCTTCAGGGATGGTGGCACCACCACTCCCATGGACAGCCTGTTTCAGTGCTGGACAACTCTTTTGCTGAAGAAAGTAGTTTTGGTATTTAGTCTAAACCTCCCCTGGTGAAACCTGAGGCATTTCCTCTTGTTCTGTCTCTTGTTATCTGGGAGAAGAAACCGACCCCCCCCGGCTACAGCCTCCTTTCAGGAGTTGTACAGAGTGATAAGGTTCTCCCTGAGCCTCCTTTTCTCCAGGCTGAAGAGCCCCAGCTCCCTCAGCTACTCCTCATCAGATTTGTGCTGCAGACCCTTCCCCAGTTCCATGACCCTTCTCTGGACAAGCTTCACCACCTCAATGACTTTCTTGTAGTGAGTGGTACACTCTTCTAACTGTACTGATTTTTCCAAGTTATGAATGTGTCTTGAAGGTGAATTTTTTCCAAGCCAGTTTATGACTATATGTATGAAATGCTGGTGATAAAAAAAGGTAAAAGGAAGCTAACACTGATTTGTTACAAGTTAAGGCAATCTTAATAAGAAATGAAAATAATCTAAAATGCATCTGCCAAGAGAGAAAAGAAAATGAAGAGAAGAAATAAAACTTCATTTGTTTTTCCATCAAAGAGTGTTACTTAAAATTGCAAAGTGGGTCATATGCCCAGTCAACATGTCCAAGACACACTTTTCCAACTTTAAATCTCCTGAAACTTTGAAATTGAGAAAAAAGTTGAACTGTCTTGAAATATTTGTCCCTGGAGTAAAGCAATCTGATCTGCTCTTGCTGTCTATGTGTAGCAGAGTGTCACCAAGCAATCCCACAAGGCTGTGGTTTCACATCCAGCAGATAACCTCACACACAGTACAAATGTCATCTATTTCATACTCTGGATTAGGAAAAGCCAGCTTACAGGAAGGAAGAGAATCTGCTAGCAGGCTTCCAGAAAAAAGATGCATTTTGATCACATTTCTAATTCTGGTGCTGCCATAAAAGCATCTAGCAGGAGACAACCTTTACTTCTGACAGCATGCAGAAAAGAATTGGAGAATAAATCCCAGTGTGTCACATTATTGCCAAGTAGAACTCTTGAATTTAAGGCTAAGAGTTGCAGGTGACACATAAAACATTGTTTCCTCTGCACAGTTCTCAATCATGTTCCGCCAGGAAAGACAGACCAAACTCCTGAGCAGCCTGGCCAGGGGAGCTCATCCTGTGGATGGGGCACTAAGGGCTGTGGTCTACATCTGCTCCCACTGCTTCAGGTGGGCAACCTGCACACCCCCCTCTGCCTCCTCACCCTTTTCTGCAAGTGTACTGACTCCCAAGGAACCAGAGAGGAGGAAGGATGAGCAGAAGCCCAAAACAAGGCACTGAACCCCAAAGCTCATGAGTCTTTTGATCAAACTGGTCACCTCCACTAGCAAAAACTCCCCTTCTCATTTCTCTGAGACCACTGGGGCTGTAAGGGACTGGATCTCGATCTTTGCCCCAACAACTGCATCATAACATTAAGCTTTTCTTAGAAATCAAGAGTTTAGGGCTGAAGTCTGACTTGAGAGGGTCTGTAAAGCACCCTAGGCCTTATCAGAAGCAGGGATTTGCCCCACAAAGGCTCTCATCTCATACAGCAACATGCAGTGTGGAGCTCCCACCCCTTGTGCCTGCCCTTACTCACAAGTTGATGGTGCCTGTGGTGAGAGCAGTGACAACCCAGCGCAGGTCCAGGGTTTTGAAGGGGATCAGGATCATGCTCACATTTGCTGCCAGCTCTTTGTAGCTCTCAGGATAAACAAAGTGGTGAGTGGTCTTGCTCCCAACATCTGATTCGTAGCCAGCAGTGGGAGCACGGTTCATTCTGCAGCCCAAAAATAAGAAGTGAGACACAAGAGGAATTAGGTAAGTACAAGTGCATGTCAATTTTCACCAAGTCATTTGCTTGAGGTGCAGGAACATGCTCCCATGCCTAAGGGGAGTGCTATATGCAGGGTCTTCAGACAGCCCTGATAGGGTGTAGGGGTCCTCAGACAAGCTGGAATGATCACAACCCATGTGATTGAACAGTAAATGAAAGCTCAGCTTTAGTGTGGAATTCCTTGGACTGAACAGGAGTGCCTACCAAGCACGTGTATCTCTGAGCACATCCCTATGTTCCCTTCACAGTCATCAAAAGAGTGGTGAGTCCATGAGGACACATCTCACATCATCCTAAAGCTCCATCCTCCAGCTGGTGAGAAAAACATTGTCCTGAAGTTCATCAGCTTGACTTCTTGCAGTTCCATTTCCCCCTTATCCATACAGGTGTATTTGAATTCCTAGGGTCAAGGTAATAAACTATGCTATGTGTGAGAAGCAGCAAATATTCCTTACAGTTCTCCCACAAAAAGGCACCAAAGCCAGTGCCAAATAGACACAAAGACAGTGACAAATACAGGACCTGCTGCTGATCCTTCATTTTCTCAAACCTTACTTTTATTTTGTAGCATGTACTCCAACGTCCACAGACACTCAGGGTGACTCCGCACACATATGGGGTGCTTTAGGTAACCCTGGGGTCAGTGCATGGAGATCTGCCCAGGGCCTCCAGGGCTCAGTTAAGAAGTGCTGGCTAAACAGGGCTACCCTACCTTATGTTGGATGTATCACAGATTCACAGAATCTGAGGATATTCTGAGTTGGAAGGGATCCACAAGGATCATCGAGTCCTGCAGTACTGACAGAGTCCAGCTCTCAAATGAATGGCCCATACAGGGAACAGAGAGGGGGTTTCTGAACTCAGGACTGCAGAAATCCCTCTATGCCTGTGTTCATTTCTGAAAGCCAATCTGGGAACACATCAGCAATTCTTTCCCTGATGCTTTAGCTCCTCAGTGGCAGAGATTTGCACATTTCTGTGGTGTAGCACAGTGCACATAAGAGATCCCTGAAGCAGCTTGCATGAATCCATGGTGCTGTACAAAACCATGGAGAAACCCTTCAGTTGTCTCTGAGCAAAATATTTTTTTTTCTGCAATAACATTAGCTCAGCTCCTGGCAGAAGCACAGGGAGGACAAGGAAGGATGTAGCTGATGAGGTAACGAGGAGTATCATACATTGCCAGACAACATGCTGCCCTGGTTAATGATAACAGGAGAGGCAAAATCTGTTTATCAAGTCTATGCCAGGCTGTGTTATTGCAGTTCTCCCCCAGGTGAATTACTTAAGTTTCTTCTAACTCCCTTCATGGCAGTAATTAGTGAAGTTAGAATATCCTGCCAGCCTCCTGGATTTGTTATTGAGTTGCCTGTTACTGGCTTCCTTACCCACACCATACTGTGTAGATATACTGGAAAAGCATGGGACTTTCTGTGTTTTACCTTGAGATTAGCCAGTCAAAGGTATAAAATATGAGTGTTTCTTTCCATCAAGACAAAGACAAGGGTGGCATGTTGGCCATCTTACAATCTGCCCTTGGGTCTATGTACCTTTCCTACCCCCCATGGTGGGGCTGTCCGTGCCATAGGGCAGAAGGCAGTGCTCACACCCAGTCCCAGCAGGAAGGACCAAGCAGGAACTTCCTTCTGTCAGGAAAGTGGATAGTTATACAAATCAGACTCCTTGACTCTCCCCTGCACTTGGCTGTATTGCCAGAGCATGTGGAAGTGAATTTCGGGTCACCAGAGATTTTGTGTTTGATGCACAGAGGGGTCACCTTCTCTGCACAAATTCCCACAGTGAATCCTAAAACCTTGTGCAATCCTTTCAGATCTGGCTTAAGAAAAATAGAAATATAAATAATATAAATAAATTTTTAAAAGAGACAAAACATCTCATGACCCTTGAAAAATGTTGTTATGAGATTATGCTGGAGCAGCTCTGCTGCTGCTGGGAAAAAGTAACCAAAAGTTGAGCCAAGAAGGCATTTTCAGGTGTTTTAAAGATTCCATTTCTCTTGTGCTGGTTAAACTTTGTTCAGATGGATTTGGGAGAGAAAAGTGAATGGTTTGGTAGCAAAGGGGCTCAGATTCCAAATTGGTATAAAAATTATCCCCTGCATGAGGTTGGTTCTCTCAAAAAAAAGAGACTTGGCCATTGTTAGAACATTCACCCTGATTTTTACACAACTTCCAGGGAAATTTGGATGGAATCAGCTTCCCCATGGGTTTCTCTGTGACATCCAGTGCTTGTGGTCACCTAAAGATCTTTCCAAAATCTGCTTTTGGATTTTTGTGTCCCCAGGAAGTGACATGGGGAGCTCTTTGGAGCAGCTGGGCCTCTTCAGCCATGAGAAGAGAAAAATAAAGATAAAGATAAAGATAAAGATAAAGATAAAGATAAAGATAAAGATAAAGATAGATAAGATAAAGATGATGAGGATGAGGATAAAGATAAAGATAAATAAAGATAGATAAAGATAGATAAAGATAAAGGTGCCTTTATCACCCTGATCCCTGATGGCAGGGAGTTGGAATTTCGGATCCAGGCTCTCCTGGGTCATTCCCAGCCACAGGGCAAGAGGATGAAGATTGAAATAGAGGAAATCCCATTTAAGATAATTAAAAGTTCTCTGCTCTGAGAGAGGCTGAGCCCTGGAATACATTTCCCAGGGGACTCTCCATCCATGGGGACACTCAGCATTCCCTGGATGTGGCAGCCTGTCCCAGCTGGGCTCTGCCTGCAGGATTTCCAGGGGAGGATTTGGATTCCACTTCCAACCCACAACTGCTCTGTGCCTCTGAGATTGAAGAACCAAATCCATTGGGAAAGGCAAAAAATGTCCCAAACTTTGAGAAGTGAGAGTCAAGCTCCCAAATAAGTTACAATTCTGAGAGTGGGAGTGATGTAAAACCCAGGAAAAAAAACCTGATTTTATTCCATTCACCCTTCAAAAAGTTTACACATCAACGTGTGGTTCTGGTGCTTGTTATGAAACACCTCAAACCTTTTTTAATATGTTTTGAAATTCCCCTAATTCTTCCATTTGTACAGCTATGACTTAACACTCAAAATAGCCTCAATTCATTCGGGTAAATTTTGAATCCTAAGTGAAGCAGCAAATAACACGTTTCTGCTTAAACCCATGATTATTAAATATAGAGTGTGAAAACGCTATTGATGAAGAGCTCCTTGCTTAAAAGGTTACTTTCCTAAAAATAAAAATAGGCCCGGACACGTTTTCTGTGCTGGGGCTCATTTTCTCTGCCTACCAGGGACAAAAAGCTGCGTTTAAAGGTCATCGGTTCTTTTGTATGTTAATAAACAATTAGCATGGCTGGGGGGAGCACCAGCTCCTTCAGAACCGAGCAAATAAATTAACCATTCCTGACAGGTCTGGGATGCCGGGATGAGCATCTCCTGGATGGCTTCTCAGCCTGCAAAACTCCTGCTGTTCCATCACCTCTGGCTAACAATTATTCCTCTCCTTGACAATCGCCTTGTGGGACTCCCCCTCCCTTCCCCGAGATTATTATTTTTATTATTGTAACGTTTCGCAGCTGATAAGGAAGAAGCATTTAGGATGAGGAAATAAGCGCCAGCAGTTCTGCTGTTGGATGCAGATGAGATTTGTGTGCTGGGAATCCCAATGGGATGTTTGGAGTTTGGCACATGGGCAGCGCCCCCCGAACCCTGAGCACCTGCCCCACCAAAAATTCCTGCAATCCTGGCCAGGAACCCTCCCTTGCCAAAGGCCAGAGGGGCTTTGTTCAACAACCCGCAAAAGCCTCGCTCTCCCCATTCCCAAACTGCCCGTGAACATCTGCAGCCTGGCAATCCATTTATTTATTCCCTCCTAACCACTGGAAAACACAGTTTAGACTTCTCAGAATGACTTTCACCTGCCCTGGTTATTTACTTGGCTTTCCTATTAGTTCTGCCTGGCATTTTTTTCTTTTTTTTTTGATGCCAAGGAATATTCTCTTGCTAAGTTTCCAAAATAGAGAAATATTGAGTCAGAATTTTTTTTTTTTTTAATGGCAGAAGAGCTGCTGCTGCTGCAGGTGAGAGAGGTGGCAGAGGAAGGAGCCTGTGGAAAGCAGGGAGGCTCCAAGGATGTTCCCTCCCTGTCTACAGTCAGGTTCCTTGTCAGGGTAATGCTGGGACAGGGGAGAGGACAGGAGAGAGCAGCACCTCTGAAATACCCAAATTTTTGGGGTATTTTCAATTCTGGGGGAGCAGCTCCAAACCAGCATCTCAAAGGGATTTTGCTGCTTCTGCTACACTGAATATTCAGTTTACATTTGTGTGGATGGTGCAGGGGTCCGGGTCCTCTTGCTTTTGTTTGTTTGTTTGTTTTTAATTAATTTCTTTGTTGTTTCCAGCACCCAGAGCAATCAAGCCACGGCAGATTGAGACAAAACAATGGAGCAAATTCCAAAGTCTGGGAATTCCCTGCCACGGGTGAGAGCCTCACTTTGCACACATCAAAACCATCAAAAAGGAGAGAAATCATTGGGGAAAGGGTGGGAGAGTCCCTCAATAACCAGCTCTTCCTTCATTAATTAACTTGATCAATGTGATATGGAAGAAATACAGAGGAACTGTTCTCAGTGCCAAAAGAACCTTCCAAAAATCCTCATTAAAGAGTTTGGGTTTAGATTTTGTTTGTAAATGAATGTTAAAGAATTGACACCATGGGAATTGAGTGCTGGGTTTGGTTCTTGGGACTGATGAAAGTTGGCACATGAAGATTTAGTTTGGAAATTGGGGAGAAATTCCTCCCTGTGAGGGTGGGGAGGGGCTGGGATGGAATTCCCAGAGGAGCTGTGGCTGCCCCTGGATCCCTGGAAGTGCCCAAGGCCAGGCTGGAGCCCCCTGGGACAGTGGGAGGTGTCCCTGCCATGGGACACAGGGGTGGCACTGATGGGATTTGAGGTCCCTTCCAACCCAAACAAATTCAGGATTCCATGTGCTGGTTTAAATGGGATATTGGGAAGAAATATGGGATGTCTCTGGATCCCTGCTCCAGGCCCAGCTGGAACAGCCTGGGACAGTGGGAGGTGTCCCTGCCCATGGTGGGATTGGATGGACTTCGAGGTCCCCTCCAATCCAAATGCATCCAAGATCCCATGGGCAGGTTTAGATGGGATATTGGGAAGGGATTTCTGGCTGGGATGGAATTCCTGGTTGGGATGGAATTCCCAGAGGAGCTGTGGCTGCCCCTGGATCCCTGGCAGTGCCCAAGGCCAGGCTGGAGCACCCTGGGACAGTGGGAGGTGTCCCTGCCATGGCAGGGGTGGCACTGATGGGATTTAAGTCCCTCCCAACCCAAACCATTCCAGGATTCTCTGAAATCCCCCAAAAAAGTGTCTGTTCCAGGACACCCAAGAGCTCAGATTGGAACAGGACACATTTCCCAAGCATGGCCAAACTCCATTTCCCAGGAATTCCAGTGGAGAGGCAGCTCCTGATGCTCCCTCGCAGACCCCTTGGAATGGAGTTTTGTCTGGGTACAATTCAGCTGAAAAGCAAACGCTGTGGAAAATTTACATTACACCCCAGAGTTTCATGGAGCACAGAGCATTTTTCAATTCCAGAGTGAGCTGCAAAGCTTAAACCGGGCAAAGAATTCATTATTTTAATGATAATAATTTACACTTGCATGGGAGCTTTCATCCAAGAAAATACCACCTTAGAATTTTCCCTTCACAGCCTCTCCAAGATGGGATAATTTCACCTTGATAAGTGCGTGCATTATGTTTGCCTTTGCTGCTTCTGAAGGAAAAAAAAAAATGAAGATTATTATAGTTTGTACAGCTGAGTGTTTATTACAGAAATATTTTACATTTATATTGTAGTTTTCTTAAAATCTGAATGTGGTTTTGAAACCCTGCTTTAAAGCTATCAATCCCCTCTTAGCAAAGATTATCTCAGTGCTGTGTCCTTGGGGAAACTGAGGGGAAAAAAAAACCTCCTGGGGCTGCTCTGGGGCTTTTTTTTGTTTCCTTTTTGGAGGAAGCAGTGGCTGATTTGCATCTCTGGGAATGGGGGCCCATTACTGACATCAAATCTGCTGGTCCAGCTCAGCTGGGACCTTAAAAATCAAATATTTTTTTCCCTTAAAAGGGATTTCTCCATCTGTAAGCCTCAGAGTGGGGATATTTTCCGTGGTTTCAGTCCAGCTTTTAATATCTTTATCTATGGAAAATACAGCAGATCTTTCTTTTCTTTCTAGAATGGCAAATTGAGCCAATTTGGCCTCTTTTGATGAGTAATAAATTCCCCAGACCAAAGCTGATTTCTTGCAGCCTTTGTCTTTTTGGAGCCTCTGCATAAATATACAAAAGTTTATTTCTATTTCTTTTTTCTTCTGCAATTCTCTTTGCAGAAGAGAATTTACTCTATTTTACTCATTTACTATTTACTCATTTTTTAAAAAACAAAACTGCCTTTTTTAAATTTTGTTTTGTTTTTCTTCCCCCCAAAACTGTTGGGAACTTTTAATTTAAACATGTGGGAGCAGCAGAAGGCAGCCCAAAAACACGGAGGCAAAACCATTCCATGGCAAGGAGTTTATAAATCCTAAATGAGCCAAACTGGGCTTAAAAAGCATTTTCCAGAGGAAATATCCCAATTACAGGACAGATTGCAGGATATATGTCCTTGGTGATAGATTCATGCAGTGTTGGAGTGTTGTTGAATTTATAAATAAGTTTAGATTTGATTGTGCCATAAAGATCTCATGGATTATTTGGGGATTTTCTTCTTTCTTAACTGGTGGGAGTGACAAAATTTTATCAGACTTGAACTTTAGTATGATAGTAATGTAATATAGTAATTAAAATAGTAATAAAATAGTAATTAAAATAGAAGAGTAATATATTAGTAGTAGTAATAATAGCAGTAGTAAAATAGTGTGTGATAGTATCATATATAAATTACAGTAATAATTATTATTTTTAATAATTAATTAATAAAATTAATGTAATTTAATTAATGGACAGATAGGACATTATTCTGCCTTTTTCCATCACTGTCACAGCTGTTCCACTGCTTTAAAAAAACCCCAACTATTTGGTTTCAGACTCAGCAAATCCTCAGATAAACTCAGAAAAATCTTTAATGTCAGCACTGAGGACAAAACCATCGGGGCAATTAATTATTTCAGTCACATTCTGCATGGCAAAGAAAGAATTCATATGTTTTCACTCTTTATTTTAATGAGTAAATTGAAAAAAAAAATTGTAATTTTGGGCTACCCAGAGGAACTCCTGCAGGATTTCATGGCCTGGGTTCACAGGTGTTGTTCCAACTGGAAAAGCAGGGAGTGGTTTTTGTTTTTATTTTCCTCAGAGCATCTGAGGCACAGGAATGATTAAAAGCAGTAATTATTAATTAAATGAGGTGGTTCCATCCAGCCACTGATCAGAGAATCATCTCCAGATAAAAAATCCTTTGGATTTCCCAATTTCTGTGGACACTGCATCAACTAAAGCTCCTCGTTCCTTGCCAGGCAAGTTCTTGTCTCCCCATCCCCACCTCTTTCCTGGCTTTTTTTTTTTATTTTTTTTCCCACCAGTGCCTCATTAATGAACTGTGAAAGCTGACATTTCCAATAAGGAACAATTAAATCTGGGACTAAATGAAATGAAGTCATTCATTTACAAAATAATAGCTAACAAGCACGAGGAGGAGGAAAAATGATTGCAAGTCAGGGGGAGAAAAAAAAAGGAAAAAGAGTAAATTAAGTCTGACTCCATTAATGTTCTTTAAATACTTCTGCTGCTCCGAAAATTAAATGGGAAGCATCTTATTAACTTCCTTCCAGAAGGGAGGAGGGGGATGTTCAGCATGACAAGTGTTAAGGGCAGAAATCCTGCTGAGGTGTTGTGAAGGGAAGGGATTTAAATTCTTAATTTTCACCCTCCCTTCCTTGCAGAGGTGCTGGAGCAGGTCTGGAGCAAAGAATCCTGGAATTCTGGAATGGTTTGGGTTGGAAGAGACCTTAAATCCTGGTCAGGATGGGCAGAGATGCCTTCCACTGTGCCAGGTGGCTCCAAACTTCCAGGGATGGGGAATTCCCTGGGCAGGAACAGAGACCTGAGAAACGCATTTCAGCTAAAAATGCTGCTGAGATCAGCACTGAGGGCTCCTCCAGCCCCAAAAACATTTCCATGGGGCTCCAGGGCTCTTGGATCCAGGGAACAGGGGCAGGGATGTGGGATGTGGATTTGGGATGTGGGGTGTGGGATGTGGATGTGGATGTGGATGTGG
>VZTT01039503.1:21458-84099 GCA_013400855.1 Buphagus erythrorhynchus | reverse complement strand
CCACTCTCCTTCCCTCACACAGCTCCTTCTACACGTCCTGTCTAAGTTGTCCACGGTGTGTGGTCCAGAGAGCCAAAGTGGCTTCTGTTTAATTTATAATACGTACGTGCTCTGCAGAGTGCATCAGGAAGAAGGAAAAGGGAAAAAAAAAAAAAAAAAGAAAAAAACACCCTTCTGGAAGAGAGGGGATTAGAAGCAAACTGACAGACTGTTTATTACGCAGCGTATAACTTACCAAATGGCTTCATTTTTCTTAGTGGTCCAGACTTGTCACTTCCATTTGGCAAACTCCAACACTGCAAATTCTGAAAGCAGCTATTATTGGCTTCTGCCCGAACTGTGCTCAGCTCATACAAATTTGGTGTCTGATCTTTTATATTGAGATTAATAAATATTTATTTAAGCAGACCAAATATCACCAGGCCTTTCCTACAAAATGTGAATTTGAATGCAGTGCAAGATTTTCAGGTAGGCATGTGATTGCTTAAATATGTGTAATTTAGCTTCACACATTTATACCTTCTTTTCCTGCCTCAGTACCTCTCTGTTCTGCAGTGCTATATGTAAAATGTGTAGCCAAACATATAGGCAGGGACTGTTATTAGATAATCTTGTTAAGAATGTGCAAAACTGGGTGGTTTAGCATGGAGGACAACAGACAAAGTAACTCTTGTTCAGCACAGCATGTGCCTTTTTCTTAGTTAGGACCGTTACTCCAGTATATTTCATGTATTAAGAATTTATATTGTAGTGTCTGTGTGCAACTTGGACAATCCTGCTGAATCAGTCTAAAGAACCTTCTTTTAATTCAAATTCATCCTCTCCTTTTGATTGTTTCTGTACATAGACCAGCCATCACATGGCATGGTGTCATCATTTTATCAAAAAGCCTGTGTTGAAAGGACTTTCACAGTGCTGTTGGAGGGGCACTGTGTTTTTGGGTTCTCTCATGCTCTGTCACTTCCCGTTCTCACATTTAGGATTGGCTCCCATAATTTTATGTGTGCAGATGTGCCTGGGAAGTAACTGGGGTACTACCTGCCTGCCCTCTGTGCAGCCAAGCACGGGGCTTTTTTTTCCAAGAGTATTTGGTGTGGTATGCTGGCAAAATGTCCTGTGAGGGGCCTGCCGCCCTTGTGGCCAGTCAGTCCTGTCTCCTGCAGCCCACCCCAAGTGGCCTGACCAGTCCTTCTCACCATAGATGTTACCACTGCTTAGTTTAGAAAAAGGAAGGTATGCATGAAAGAAGTGTGTGTCAGCAGAGAAACAGGGAAAAAATACTCTGGATCTTTAGAGATCATTGAGTATTGAGCTGCATTTTGCTTACAGTGTTCTTCTGCCTTCCAGGAGGTTGCAATTAACCCTCTGCCCTTTGCCATTAACCTCCTAAGGCCATTCCACCTCATTCCCAGCCGCCTTCTGGTGCCACCCAGTCTTCTGGTGCCTGTTCATTGAATATTGGGCAAATGCAGTGTTGGAGATGCTGTTCCTGGAAAGACTGTGTGTCTCATTCTCTCTGTAGGGCACCTCAGGTTGGAGCTCAGGAGCAGAGGCTGGGAAGGGAGCACATGCACCATCCTCCCTTTCCCAGGCTCCCATCCAGGACGTGTTACACTTGGTCTCGATGGCGGTTTCAGCAGGTGGTGAATCACATCATTGCCTAATACCTTAAAGCTGAAATTTTCTGCTGCCAGTTTTCGGGCATCCATCAGCCTGGTTGATTGATTCATCTGTCCTGCAGAATGGTTGGAGCCATTTATATGATTCTTCCTCATGTAACTATCAGAATTAACAGGGAGATTCAGAGTGTACTGAGCAAATTAGTAATTTCCCATTCTTATTTTATTTCTTGCTTTTAAGATACCTGTCCCATTGCCTGATAAGGGAATTTATCTGTAACACCAGTTCTCTCTGTATTCATAGTTCTCCTCTGTGGTTATCCCCCGTTGCTTGTGAATTTTCAAAGATTTTCCTTTGAAGTCCAGGAAAGCTTTTATTTTAAAAATGCTCTGAAGAGCTCAGAAAGGCTGAACCTTATGGTCCACATTCATAGGCTATTAAAACTTGTCCCTTATACCTTGTGTAGGAAGATTTTATTTTGATCTTCTGCACACCATTCTCCCCTGTACCTGATGATAAGGGAGTCATATTTGGCTTTTTCCTTTAGTTTTTCCTGGGGGAAAAACAAGCTAATGAACAACAACAAAAGAGTAGACCCCAAAACATCAAGGGAAACAGATTTTTCATTAGTTTTGCTTCAGAAAATTGTGGTAGGAACCTAAATGTGTATTGAAACCTCTCAAACATTTTACAATAGTGGGAAGGATATGGAACCTTCAGTGAAGGCATTTGTACTCCTATGCCTTCATCAGTCACCAGTGGAGGGGAAAAAGAAGCACATAGCTGTAGATTAAACTCCTCTCTCCTAGTTCCTGCAGCTTTAGTCCCACAGGATAGGCTGCTGTTCTGCACTCTGTAATCATCAGGAGACTTTTAGGGAGAGCAAGACCTCACATTTCGTGTGTACTTAAACACAAATCCACCCTCCACATTTTCTTGACAAGGTTTCTTTGTGTATTGGAGAGAAACAAAGGACATAATTTAATTTTTCTGTAGATGCTGCCAATTTTCTTTTTCTATGCATGCTACCTTAAAGGCAGATTTAGCAGGAAGGCATTTTGGCATCAGTCGGTGTGAGTCAGCGAACCTTTCCATCGATTTACAAGTTCTGACAAAACCTGCTTTTCAGACACTGCTTTTGATGCACACCAGGGCTCTGGTAAAATGGATTTCTTTCTGTCTGGCCATCTCTGTCATTAGAAGAACCTGTTGGGAGAAAGCCGTTTTTCTGTTGCTTCAGGACAAAATGCAAAACTGGCTTCTTTAATTTGTCCCTGTAGATAACGTGAAAGTTCAAACTGACCCAGAACATTTCTTCCATTTTTATTTCTTCAGTTCTGGGTGAGCGTTGTGTCTTTGCAGAGCAGGATTTACATAATCTGGATATTAGGACAGATGTCAATTTTTTTAGAATGTAACTTTAAAGAACAGGAATAACAGAATGTTCTTTCCTCTGTTTCAGAGCTAAAAATATTTATTTCATCTTGGTTTTTGTTTTTTTTTTTATAAAATCAGAATATTTAATCTTTCAGTTGGCAGTGCTCCTGGCATTATTGGAGACAATTTGATCAAATGTATGTTCAGTCTAGGTCAGAAAAGAGTTTGGTGTAGCATAACAGCTGTTACCTGCCATTTATTCACTCAATACAGGAGATTGATGTGCTTTATTGGGCCAGCACAGCTCTCGATTGCAATGTCCTTTAAGTTACTTTCCGCAGAATTTGATTTAAAATATGCATAACTAATAAAAGAGCTCTTGGAACAGGGTATGTATTTAAAACTCCGGAATAATTTATGTTTCTGGTGGAATGAAAGCACCTGGCTTGTTTATTATGACCCATTATTGGCTGCTGCTGTTAAAGACATTCACCCAGCAGTGGGTAGGATGTGCAAGACCAGGGAAGCAACTATGGGAGGAGTGGAAAAAGTTTTAAATTCTGTCCTCTGAGTCCTGATTTCTTTTGCTAGTGCTTGTTGCAAAGGGAGGCTGCAGTGTGATTACAGAGGATTTGATTCTCTGCAACTCTTTATGAGTTTCTGTATGATTTTGAATTTCCGTTAACTAACGTGCTATGTATTCCTTTTAAAACCCCTTTGCACTGGAAACATCCATGTTTTGCAACAATTCAGAAACAAATATCCCTGTTCTTGCACTTCTGTGTCTTGGCAGTAGTCCTTAGGGGCCAGAACACAGCCTTTCCACTGCTGTAGCTGGGAGCAGCACTGATGTATCTAAGCTTGGTACAGAACTCCAGAGCTCTGGAGCAGATGTGTTGGCCATTGCTTGGCTGTCTGGCTGCCCAGCCAGCCCCCTCTTAATTCTACCACTCAAGCTGGAAAATACTTCTCTTTTGGGATAACTACATCTCTGGCCATAATAGCAACTTACACCCCTGCCTTTGGCATTTGCTCTCCGTGCAGGTCTGGTGCCTGGGGTGGCAGTAACTGTCCTGGGTAAGGCTGCTCTGCAGTCCCGGTGTCAGTGAAAAGTCGTAGGTAACACACAAGGTGGATGCAGGGCATGGTGTGCAGTGGCCTTGGAAGTGGTGGCGGGCAGAGCAGGAGTGCATGTTGTCATGGAGAGTGCTGTGGACCTTTTCACACTGGTTTCTTTTCGCTGCATTATGACTTAGAGGGAGGAAAAAGAAACAAGGGTAGCAATTCTCATACCAAGTTGGTGTCATGCTCATCCCAAGACAGAGCTGTGCCTTCATTTGCTTTTAGGAAGCCTGGGCCATTGCTGGTGCAGGTGGATTTGAGGAAGAAGTGTGTGGGTTTGGGAGCTGGATTTGGCTTAGTCTCAATCTTAAAACTTTCTCTTTTAAATTTAAAACACTGACCCTCAATAATCAGCCTTTTAGGCTTGTTTTCTTGAACTAATGGGAAGAATAAGTTGTTAAAACAAATTTAAAAGGAGACCAGAACCATGCACATTAGGCAGACACAGTGCTTCTTTTCTCTGCTGACCTTAAAAGCAGTGCTTTCCTTTCCCATGGTAGAACTGGATTTGTAGCAATTGGATCCAAGTTTCTATTGTATGCCTTTTAATTTTTAAGCAATTTGTTTTCACCACAAGTCTGTTTCTGGAGCAGCTTGCATGGCAGAGTGGGAGACTTTTTTTATGGAAAGGTATGAGCTGTCATTCCTTTCTACATGCTGTGAGGTATGGAAATATAATTATTGGTGTTTACACAGGAGGAAGTGGAAGCACAGAGCTGTTCTGTGTGAGGCTGGCCAGGAGAGCCAGGGCAGGCTCAGATGAGAAACACCAGCACCCAGTGCCCCTCTCAGGCCCTTGGGAATGGCTTGGCATGTCATGCTGGGCTGGCTGCCTTGGTGGAGAAACAGAGGCAGAGGGAATGCAAAGGTGACTGGGACAGAGAGCACATTTGGTTAGAAATTACTATTGTTCAGAATCAGTGGCATCATTTATTTAATGCATTATTTCAGTTCAGTCTGGGTCCTGTTTTCTTTTTGCAAAGGTGCTACAGAGGAAGTTTGTAGATGTGTGAGATTGCATCGTTGCTGCTTCAAACCAAATTTACCCAAACACAAAGGCACCACTCCTGTTTTAAAAATCTGTGTACATAGGGTTTTTCACATTCAAACAGTTACTAACTTTAATGCTGAGAAACCTCAGCCTGAAAGGAAACCTTTTTATAGTTGCCATGTGAAGGAATATAAATAGATCTGTAGATTGAAGGGCTCTTTCATCCCCTGTCTGGAGCAGCCAGGACAGCGGCTGCTTGTGCTGTGGAGCTGGTGGGTTTTCAGATTCCTTGGGATCTGCAGAAGCCAATTAAGGGAAAAGTAGTTGGTGCTTTAAAGTCAATGCAATATATAAGTTTTCAGATGCCTGCTTCCTCTTCTCCAATGCTTTTTTTTTTTTGTATGTTTAATGAACAAGTCCTACACTTTCAACAAATTCATCACCATTGTCCTTTTTTTTGTTTTGCCTTTTTTTAATTGGAAACTGTGACTCATAAAATATTTTAATCCCTGTTATTGAGCATCATTAAAATGAAGATTGTTCCCCAACAGTGTGTTTTTGATTTAAGAACTCTTCATACTGTGAGTGCTCTCTGCATTGAAGAATGACATATAAAAAGTTGATGAAATTAGAAGTTTTATAAGACACTGTAATTATAACTTTTTCTTATGTAAAGTAAAATACTTTGTGATTTTTAATTCTCTTTTCTTTTGTACACTCAGGCACATCTTACTTGACAATATATAAAGCACATTAAACTACTAGTTAAGGTAGAAAATGAGAAAAACAAATTACATGTTCAAAAAGTAAGATTGTCTATTGAAAAGTGTCCAATGCTTACAAGCAGATACGACTTAGGATGAGGAGAATGTATTTCTGGAGGTCTATGGGGATGCTGCTTAGCCCCTCTGCCTAATGTATTCTGGTTAAAAGGGGACAGATGAGCACCCAGCTCTTACATATGTTCAGTAGGTATGGTGCAGGGATCATGGGCTAGGAGGGGGTCAGTGGCTTTGGGCTTTGGTGCCATGTCCCAGGCTTTGGCCAGAAGCCTGTGTTGGGCTGGCCCTGCCTTTAGGCACGGGTTTGTGCCCTCAATCTTGGGATTCCCTGCTTTGCTGTGAGAGGAGCATGGTGTGCACATGGCTTGTTAACACCTGCATGCTGTATTTTGGGAAATTTTTTTCACTGTTTCTTCCAGGGGACTACTTAGCATGTGCGTATCATCCTTCCTTCCTTCCCTTATGGGTTGTGTCGATTAACAGCGGCAGGCATAATAGCGGCCCTAAATTTTTAAATACAGGTTGTGAAAAAAAGAAAACAAAAAAGAACCACAAAAAAGGGGAGGGGGAAAGAAGGTGCAAATAAAGCAGATGCTTGCAACATCCTGTGCATTTACCCAACACTTAATTTTTAAAGGGTTTTTTCCTTACCCATAAATGCCTCTTTCCTTAAAGAGAACTACTTTAGAAGCTGCACACTCACAAGTACCGGACACGTCACTGGGAAATGAAGATAGACCATAAAATGCATAACAGCATAAATCTTTCAAGTTAGTAATTAAAAAATGCCAGGCAATTTTTTTTTTTTTTTTACCTTTTCATGCACTACCATTTTGCATGCAGCAAGGTTAAGATGGAGAAATTTTTCTTAATTTCTTTTAAAATTGTCTGCGTGGGACTCCTTGGCTCACCATGGCTATAAACTCATAAAGGGTAGAGGTTTCATTTAGAAACCATCCAATTTAAAAGGGAACTGGGCGGGAGGTAGGAAACAATGCCGAGTGGGATGCCTAAATTGCTCAGGATGTTGTAAATAGAGCTGCTGCCTTTTGATCTTGTGAAGGGCCACAGAGATGCCTTTGCTTTGACCAAAGGATGTTGGAAGCAAGTGGCAAGAAATCACCCACCTTCCATCCTGTTTTCCACGGCTGTTACTTGGCTTAGGGCTGGTGTTATTAAGGAGGTGTAAGGAAGCAGCTCAGACAAGGTTTCCCTTTAGGGCCTTGTTGCCGCTGGAGAATTAGAGAGCGTGTTTGTTTCTGGTCTGTTCAGATGTTTTATGGCAGCCCGTTGTTGCTCGCTGCTTGCTCAGGCTGGCTACTGGCTCTCATTAGGTGTAACATCAGGCTGCTGCTTAGGAAGGAGAAAAAGAGATGAAAGCTCCTGCATAACTGGAGAGCCTGAATGAAAAGTTAATATTGAGAGATTGCCTGTATGTTGTGCAGAGAAGAAAGTAACTTGCATGTAAAGACCTTGCATAGCTGAAGTGGGGAACACCTGTGTGTATATATATTTAAGTACATACATATATATGTATATATAAATAATAACAGAATATAATGCATATATTTTAAGAAATACTTTCAATTTCCTTTTTTTTTTTTTTTTTTAAATAAAATAAGGATTTAGGTGGAGGCAATGTTGCAAAAATGTAAATTGGCTGAAGCCTGAGAGACAGAGGCATCTCTGGCTTTTGATGAAGAAATTTCGTGATGAACAAAGAGCACTCTGTCTCACCAGGCTGCTGCCTGCTGTGCACCAGGGAGGCAGAAGTGGCTTTCTAATGTCGCCCATACATACAACCTTGCCCTGTGGAGAAACGGTGGCTTCCCCACTCTCATGGGCCAGTCCTTGTATCTTCAGCCTCCTGTGCCACTGGAGGAGAGCACCATCAATAAACAAAAGGACCTTTGCTGCTGGATGGTTACCTTGTCTTATGTCACAGCAGTTTGAAATCACAGCCTATGTCTCCTCTGAGGAGCAAAGGCAGCCAATTTTGCTTGAACCAGTGTCAGCTGGGGACAAGTGGGTTCTCAAAATGCAGTGCTGCAAAAGTTCAAAGATGCTTTAAATTCTCATAAATTAGAATTGCAGTCTCTTGCCTTATACAGCACAATGTCAGCATTGGTGGTTGGACAATCAGTTGTTTGGATGTTTTTTGTATACAAGACATTTCCTGCATTATTTAGTCAACTGGATATTGGGGAATTAGTTTATGAAAAACCATCTCTTCCTGTAGAGATAATATCATGTCTTTACAGCAAACATAGTAAACTGATTTCTTAAACATTCCTGGTTATTTACAGAAGCAATCTTTTCAAGTATCAGAGAGGTTGTAAACTAGAATACCTGCTGCTAACCTGCACTAAATTCCAGTGAAGTTGGGGACAGAAAATATTTCCAAGAATTTACTAGAAAGATACATATTGGATGAGAATAATTACGTTCTAATAATAATGTTTTTTGCAGTCTACTGTATTTTAACTTGTCTGGGGTCCATTATGGTGTGGTTCATAAACAAGATGAAACTATGTGGCTAATAACATGAAATGTTTCCTACTTTGATCTAATCAGAAGCCTGTCTCGAGCTGGTGGTTTAGATCTTCATCAGAGGAGAGGAGAATGTCGGAAATGAGTCCTTTGGAGTGTTTCTCTCTTGGCAATTAGCCACAGGAGCTCCATTATTACTTTTTGCCTGGATCAAATGAGGTCAATGGCATGAGCTTCCTGAGTGAGATCTTTCTTAGAAGCAGCAGCTGATGTTAATTGTGAACATCTCCATCCTGCAGGTCGGTGTCCCAACAGCAGCCATGGGATGCAGTCTAGAACCTCGGAGGGAGGGGTAGGAAAGGTAGACAAAAAAATTATTCTGGGGCGTCTGAGGAAAACAGCAGTTTGACCTTATTGATCTGCCTTAAGATAAATATTAATACCTTTCAGAAAGTTGTGATGATGGTGGTAAAAGAACAAGATTTGCATGAGGTCTGGGAGGCCTGCCCACTTTAGGATTAAGATCACAGTAACAACCAACTGAAATTCAACTTAATTTTTGCTGCGCCATTTTAAAGAAAAGAAAACGGCTTCAATGTTGATTAAAAAAATGAATGCATTAAAAGCAGTGCCTCCATGCCTGTATGCAAATATACAAATATAAGGCTTTTTTCTTCTTCCTCACAATGAATTTCCACTATGTTTATGAATCAAAAAGAAATTAGGTAAGTTTGTAATCTTAATGGTAAATTTGTGGCTAGAATACTCCCTTGAAGTGTCTGTAGGAGTTCCTATAGCACCAGACAGTGTCCTGATGAGGGATCCTGGTCAGATGAATGAGCCACTGTCATCTTCGGCAAATGTATTTGTTCAGTTTTAGTAGTGGTGTAATCCATTGACTTCTATCTGTCTAGAATAAACAGTAGAAATGAGAAAATTGTATGTTTGATAATGAACTATTGATGGAGCAGCTTTAACCCTGTGACCTATCATGCAGTTTCTGCTATGCAGTATAATTAAGTTGCCTTGTCAAGTGAGGAAATAGTTCTATTTAAAAATAATACTCAAATATGCAAATACTTCGTTATAGTAAACAATGAATTTCATGAGTATGTCTACAAATAATTTGATTTGTTGAGGTTTTTGGGGGGGAGTTGCGTATTTTTGTAGAAGATCCTGATTGAACTTGAGTGAGTCCATCCGTTGAGTCCTTTCCTCCCAGATTTAAGTGCATTTGATGACAAGAGTGAGTTGAGTGTTTTAACTTTAAAAGCCAGAGTTTTTTAGTTGTATGGTTCTTTCTGGAGCTGGGACATACTAATCAGAGTTCTCTCCTCACCCCTGTCACTGTCTTCTCTAAATGCATCTGGAGATAGGCATTTGGATTTGGACTCCAGCATATCCTCTTAAGTTGGTACATTGCTGTCCAGTTAGATTGCGTGAATGGTTTTATTGGCCTTTATTCTTTCTCTTCCCAAAGAGAGATGTGCCCTGTTGCAGTGGCTCAGGAGAGGATCTTGGAGTTTCTCTTAAGTGCCACAGATGTGCCCTGGGATTCAGGAGAGGATAGCAAAGAAGCAGCTAGAGTTTAACAGAGAATTCCTCAGACCTGGCGCTCACCCTTGCACCTTGGTGCACCCTAACAAGGTTTTTCTGGGCAAAATCGCTTAGTGGGAATACAGTTTCAGCTATTTGCATGGTATTTGTGTGGATGTTTTAAGAATCTTCTGGATCCCAAAACTGTTCACATGTGTGGGGAAATCAGATTTCATTTTGAAAACAGTATTACTTGATCTTTTGGTTGTAGAGGGAAGTTTGGAAAATGTCAGCTCTGGCTGAACAAAAAGGTGGAGGAAAACAACACACACAGAGCAGAGCCCAGAATATTTTCAATTTTTTGGTCTTTGTAAAATCTGGAGATACAATATTAGTTTGTGAACCTTGTGCATAGTTAAGGAATCCTTTGAACAGGCAAACTGGTGTAATGAAATAACATTGAAAAAAGAAAGGCAGAGGAATCCATCAGAGAAGAGAAATGTACAATAATATCTCAGTGAGGCAATAAAATGACTTCAGTCTTTCAGTACACTGATGCTGGTGGCTAAAGATAATCTACCACTTGTTGCTGAGGAGTGTGGTTTTCTGATGAGCTGATTTTAAGAAATGAGGATATGAAATACTTAGAGGATATTGTCTTCTGTCTCTGAAAGGAAAGATACCATCTCAGTCATATAGGCTGGTTGAAATTTTAATTAAACTCGAGCCAAAAAGCATTGCTGAATAGACGAAAGCAAATTCATTTAGAGACTGAAGAGACTGAGGGTGAGGGATTTCTATGTGAGAAAGATAAGGAAACATTATTTAATATGTTTATTCCATGTCAGTAGTCGAAATATCTCCATGCCAAAATATTTCAGTAAAAATTGGGTTTCAGTTGGGATGTCCTTGTCAGGGAGGTAGGATGCAAAAGAGTCAGAAGGCAGGGAAGGAAGACGGTCGCCACGGGAAGGAGAACACTCCTTCTGAAGGGGAGAAGAGTAATTCTCTCTCCTCCTGACATGCCTTGTTTTCCTCCTGCTCCTTCAGCTGAATAAGTTGGCAGACGTGTACAAGCAAATGCTCTTTAATTTTGTTTTGGTAATCCCTCCTCCCCACCCACAGCTTTCCGTCATAGATGGCTCCAGCCTCTGATGGATAGTGCACGGCAGGCTTTGGGAGGGGAGCACAGCGGCTGGCACCGGCAGGCTCAGCGGAGCACAGGATGGAGCGTGGTGGCTGCAGGAGCAGGGGTAACTGACAGCATGCCTGCTCCACTACAAAGAACAGCGTTTAGGCATGGCTGCGATGATGTGTTGAAGTAAATTCTGTTATGATTATGCTGTTACATTCTTGGCAGGCTTACCGTAAACCATAGTGTGCTTTTTGGTGTGTACGTGGCTTTTTTTTCCTTTCATATGGGTAAGCAGATTAGTTAATGCCTGCCTTTCATGAGCCTAGGCTTTCATCCTTAATGCTGGGGTTAAACTGCATTCAAGCTGTCTATAGCCTGTGAAGGTCACACTACCATTTTGATTTCTTCTCCCCATGTTACGAGCCTCCTGCAGGAGAGGGTGCGGAAGGATCATGCAGCCCTTATGCAAAGGCTGAGCCTGACTCCACTCCTGCTCTGCTCGAGGGATGCCCGTCTAAGCAGTTTTTCAGAATGAGCAGTTTTTTTGGGTTTTTTTTGTTTTTTTTTTCTCAAAACCACCCTCATCCCCTACATTGTACTCACCTGTATGTCATTAAATAGTCAGCTTTAAAGGCATCAACTCAAAAGTAGGACATGCATTCTCTCCTCACTTTAAGATCTTGTGGCTTGGCTTTAACAGGCAGCCAACTCCCACCTGGCATGTCTGAGTCAAATCGATTGCCCTGAAATAGGCTTCTGCTCCAAGGTTTTGTGCTCAGGAGGACACTGCTTCCTTCAGCCTATCCATATTTACATATGCCCAGCCTGGACTAGGCTACCTTTCCTCTTCCCTCCCCTGTCACAGCATCGCTGCTGTCTCACCCACTGGCTGCCTTAGCATCCACCATCTGGTCCTAGAAACCAAATGAGAGCGGTGTGTTGTTTTAATTATTTTCTGCTTGTGTGGTCAGGAGGTTATTTGGTCTGGTGAGCTCTACTTCAGGCCCTTGCTCTCATTAATACCACCTTGCATACATCCTGCATGAGTACAGGAATCGTTGAGTTATCCACTTGTGTGGCCGGCTCTTGATACGACACAGTGGCCAGTATTTGCAATTATAAGAGGAAGCTGTTAGATGTGGATTATCCTGTATTTTTCTCCAGTGATGGTAATTACTTACATAAATTTCAATTTAATCCCAGGACTGCAGTCTTGCTAAAAATTTACACATAAAAATTCCATTATCTAGAAGTAAATTTGGCTCATTTAGATTTTGAAATTATATTTATTAAAGAGCCTCTTTTCTGATTTGGAGGAATCCTTCACAAGTCTTTGTAAAACCCAACAGGCTTATGAAAAGGTGTAAAACTTGATGGAAGAAGAGAGCAAAAGCTACAAATTAGAAAAATAGTTTTGTCAGCTTCTCGGACAAGGGATCATTTTTCACTTGAACAGAGAAAGCAAACGCAGCTGAACACTGAAACTGGAAATGCCTCTACAAGATGTTTGGCATGACTTTTAAGTTTTTATGCATCCTTGACGGAGTCTTGTAGTAAAGGCAACCCATCAGACGGTCACAGGCAGGCAAACTCCTGCCTCCAAATCTAAACAGATAAATGGCAAATTCAAAAATACTTGCACTGTCTAATTACTGTCTAATCACTGCAGCAGCTTGGTATGGTGCAGAAACAGGGCTGGACAGGGTTTTGTTTCAGTCTGGTTCCCATTGTGTTTCTTGATTTCAGAGAAACAAACCCTGAGGGGATATAGCTGGAGGAAAACAGTGGCAATTAGGGGCACTGTGCACTGGATTTGGCTGGGGCTGTTGAAGCTGGCTCTACTTCCAGCTGCTGCTGCAGCAGAGACAGCTCCTTTGGTTCATGCTGGGGATCATGAAAGGACTTGTTGCACCTTGGTTGTCGCTCACCTTGTCGCAAGATTAAGCTGACATGCCTCCAAATCACTGCAGGGCTTCTGAGTCACTGTTTGGATGGTATGTTTAGTGAAGGCCCTTTTAAAAGGAATAAATTCTCTGGATGTGTCTGTGAGAGTTCAGTATTGTCAAATTACAATTTGAAATGGTGGAGATTCTTTTTTATCTCTTGAGAAGCTAAATAGCTCAAATTCCTGGGGCTTCTTTATTGAAGATACCTTAAATTTTTATATTTACTTTCATTTTTTATTTAATAGCAGAGTTCTTCTCAAGTATGCTGTTCATATGCCCCGTATTCAGAAGCGTGGAAGGGGGGGGGGAAGTGAAAAGAATGCAACATCTTTACATGTAAAAAAGAATGTTCCCTACATCACCAGCATGTTTCAGAGCCCTTGGACATATTGTGCTTGATGATAGGACACGAAGGAAATTCAGTCTTCTGCATCTGAGTTAGGCAGCCTGGGTTGCTCAGTGAGCTAATACACAGCTACTCCTGTGAGAACTATATGAATGGTGTAATGCACAAGTCTGCGTTACAAGGAAACTCCAAAACATGTTCTCAGTAAATTAACGAGGAGGTTTAGTGTAGGCTTCAACATGCATTTCAGAAAAAAACCCCACCCATCCAAAAGTGTTTGTGGTTTCTGAGTTCTCTCACACCGCCTCTGCAGATCCCTGTGATGCAAACCAGGTTTTGGTGAATTAATCTTCCTTCTGTCCATGTGTTCGCCACCTCGCTCAGAACAGGGCACAGCTCGGGGAGAGGGGCTGTGCCTGAGGGGAACGATGAATAAAGAGGTTGGGGTTCATGAGTAATTGTTATTTCCCTCAGAATAATTCAGGCGTGGTTTTGGATGAAAAGGGCATTTCGTGGCATTTCTTGAGTTGGTATAAGTCATGTATGTATCGTTATTTCAAGGGTCCTCATCTGTGTTTTTGTTTGTTGGTTTGGTCTTTTGTTTGGGGTTTATTTTAGGACATTTTTAGGTGGTTTTATTGTTTGTTTGTTTTAAGTACTGCAACTCGAATGCATGCTTCCTGTTACGCAACTTTTCACTGAATTCAGCAGAAGCTACCTTCTGCCATTTGCCTGTGAAAGCGATATAATTGACAAATCTTTCTCCAATTTTCTCCCACCAGCTTAATTTTTAATTTTTCCTTTTTTCTTTGCAAGAGGCTGCAAGATGTGTAAGTTATTTTAAAAAGCAAAGGCTAATTTTAAAAGGCATTGGATTGTCTCATTTTGAGAGAACTATTACAGCTTGTTCATGACTTTGTGTATAGGCCTCCAGACCTGACTTCAATAATGCAAGTGTATATTGACTGAAAGGAGACTTACTTGGAAAGACGTATTTTTTGTATTTCAGAAATGTCCTTATGTATGGTGCTAGATTAATATTAAATGGGAAAATTTAGTGTCCTCAGTAAATTTCTCTTTTAAAATAAAAATATTTGATACATCTGACAGTATAAATCCATTATTTTTTTTCCAAACAAGGCACATGTTTCCACTTTTCAGGTATTTTAAAAGAAAGCTATGAAAACAGCAAAGATGATCTCATCTTATTATACCAGAGGATATTTAGTATTTCTTGGAATATTGCTCGTTTTTTCTCTTGTATCTTTCCAGATGGACAAAAAATATTGTTTTGCTGTTTCAACAGTTTGCTACTGGCCAAGTAGTGTAGTATCACAGCAGCTGATCTGCAGGTTTAGCCTCCGATGAAAATTGTTACATTTCAAAAGTAAACATTTTGCTATCCTTAAACCTTAATTTTGAGGTCAAATTTCAGCTCTGAAAATACTGTAGCAACCATAGTTCAGCTTAAATGGTGAAAATTTGGGCATTCAGAAAAGGTAGTAAAGATTATTAATGTTTTTTAAATTGGGAAATATTTATTCCTTGCTACCCTGAAGCATCGTTGTGGTCTGAAATCGTAAATGATGTGCTTGACATGGAACATGGCCCTGAAAACACAAGTTTTATAAGGGGAATATTGGCATGACACAAATTAATACTTGTGGTCAGTCTGCTCTAATGTTTAAAATCCCTAGTTTCCATGTTACTTTGTAAATACAGCCTTGCTTCGTTTGCTTGAAGAGTGACCCTTTGTGGCTTTTCAATTTGTGCACACTTCTACTTTCACTCAGGTTTTTTTCTCTTAAGGAAAACTTGGGGGCATTGTCTAAGATTTGAGATGAGAAGTGCTGGTTTTGTCTTGTCCAAGGAGAATTCGGATTTAATAGTAGGACAGCCCTAAAAGAGCTTTTTTTTATTAACCTCTTCAATAAGTAGAGAGCATTTGCAAGTCAGTCTTGGCAGGAGACGAGACACTGAAACACCTGACACTTGAATTCATCTCTGTTGAGAAAATACGACATGTTTTGAAAGGTAAAGCCTGTCATTAAGGTGCTGTGTTCTGGTTACAAATACTGTCTGGGGCACAGGTAGGGAGATGGTTTGGCTCTGCTGGTCTCCACTGAACGACTCCTGCACTGCTCCTGGCAGCTCCTGCATCACAGGGTGTGAAGGTGTGGGTAGGCCAACTCACTCAGAAGCAAGAAGTTGGTAAGGGCTCACACCCAGGGCAGCTGAGGTGATGTCTTTCACTCTTTGTTGGATATGAGTGAATTAACATGCCTGCATTACTCTGTGCTGTAAGTACACAAGTGAAATGAACTCTGATGATACTAATGATACTAATCCCAGTTGATAGCAGAATGTTGGGGATACTGTTGTCTTTGCTCTCCCTCAAATATGCTTTCTGTGCTGCTGGAGGATGCCTTCCATGTAAGGTCAGGTCCACATCTTATCTCTTAAGTCTTCCTTCCCTTCAGGGTATCATCAAGTATTCAACTTACAAATCCTCTAAATCTTCTGAGGTGTTTTCGTATGTGTGTTTTAAAAAGTTTACGTAATCGCAGTGAACAGCGGCTTCTACTAAGCTGGCACACCTTGTATTTGATGAAACCTTTGCTTCATGCTTGAAGGACAGCTTGGCTCGCTTCACAAATCCACTGGGTTTCCCTGTTGGAGACACAACAGTCAACTGGAGTGGTTTTTTTTTCCCGCTGTCTGATTTATGGTGTGGGGGAAAAGGAATTGCAATGTGTGTGCTGGAGAGGGCAGGTCATGCCCTCTGTCTCCAGCTGATTGCAAAAAGTAATTTTGGCAGAGCATTTGGTAACATCTGCCATTTGACATGTCGTCAGTGTTTCCTATTTTTCACTTTTATTTTGCCTTCTTACTTAGCCAAGCAGTTTATGCCTAATAATCCTTACTTTAGAAACCCAGGTCACTTCTGGTATGATTTTACATTCTTGAAGCAATCCTTACATCAGTTCATATCTCAGTATTTACCTGCAGGTACATTCCTTCTGACTGCTAAAGGATGTGGTTTCTTTCTTCTGTCCCTCTCTCATGGACTCTGCAGGGGGCTGCATCTCCCCAGCATGGTTTTTCTTCTCCATCCTTCTTGTGACTTGGAGATTTGGCATTTGTATCTAGTTGCAATACCAAGTCCTATTCAGGCCGCAGTTTTGTTTTAGAGGTCTGGGCTTTTATGGGCTAATAAGTGGTAGTGTTAACTGCTCTGATCAGGAGGTGGCCAGGAGATGGTGTTTCCCTCACTGACTGGCTGAAACCCGAGGCAGAAACTGTGGAGCTTCATTCCTTTGAGTGCAGGAAGTCCATACTGAGCAGTAAAGGCTTTGGGGTCAGTATCCAATTCACAGAGCTCAATCTCACTTAAATGTGTTTTATTTTATGCAATGCCACTCCATTTTGTTGTCCTTTTCCAAGGAACCATCACAGGAAGTTTGTGTAGCAGGGCTGGTGGTTTGGCCCACCCCTTCTTCCAGTTAGTTAAGGCAGTAAAAGAGCTTCTGGATCTTGTAGTAGGGTATTGCAAAAGTAAAACAATTGTGTTTGGTCCCTGCACTGTCTGGTGAAGCACTGGCCTAGAGGGACTGAAATCCAGGACAATGTACAGTTTTTTTGTATGTTCTGTATTTTAATATAGAGGAAGGTAACGGAAATACCATAAAAAGAACATGTCTGCTTCTGTGTGTGGACTTCATAATTGATTTTTGCAGTTATGTCCTTTGAAATTCATATTAGAAATGATTTTTGGCCTCATCCATAAAATTACCTTTTGGAAACTAAAGTTTGACATGCAGTTAGAAGGAATTTATTCACCACTGGGTGGTGGTATTTTTAATACCACTGGGTATTTAAAATTGTGAGTTACATTTTTGATACTCACGGCAATGAACTCATTTTGTGCGTCCAGAGTTGGAGACGTTTGAGTTTAAAATCTGGATAGGTAAGATATTTTAATTCTTACTTTGCTGTTGATGAAAATGTTGATAGTAGGCTGTAGTTGTTATTTTCCCCCATAATCTGAAAGAGAGCCTGTTGAGCAGATAACTGATGTATATACGTGTATGTATATACAGGCATTTGTAGAGAGATGTTTTCGGACATATGTGCACATGCTTTCTTTGTCAGCTTTTTCTCAACAGTCATGTGGTTCTGCAACCCATATCCAGCCTCCCAGATTTCTTCCTTTCAACAAGATGTCCCTGCAGGATGGGTCAGCTGGAGGAACACTGCCTGCTCCACGTACTCCACCTCTGGATTTTCCAGTGTGCTGCTTTCCGTGCACGATTGCAGGTTATGAAAGCCGAGGCCTTGAAAAAAACACTGTGGCCTCTTGGGCAGTTTGGTACTGTGGAATTGACCTAAAAAACATCTGCCTGTTGCTGGAGATAAAATAAGCAGAGGCAGCATGGAGGTGCTGTATGAGCATTTTGTATTTTGGTTGGTGCATGGATGGGAGAGCCAAAGGGAAGAGGTGCTAGGATTGTGGTGTAGGATTTGGGATGCAGTATCCCGATTGATAGATGCTACCTTGAGATCTGCTTCTCCCCTCCTCACTGGCAGTTTACCCTCCTTCTTGTGTTATAGTCAGCATTTGGCTAACGATAAATGTAGGAATATTTCAGTGGAGAGCAGGAGTGCCCCTGTCACCACCAGCCTGCTTTTTGATCAGCTCAAGCGAAGCATGAAACCATAACCATAAGTTTTAGCATCCCTGGAAGCTTTCCTTCCAAAGGTGTTTATGTAAATAGATGAATTAATGGGGGAAAAAAAACCCCAGCTGCAAGCAACAATTGTAAACAAGTGGAGTTTAAGCTTGTTGATTTCTAGAAAGCTGTTTGGTATTTTGTTCTATTCATCGGTGAGGGTGACTAGTTTGAACTGATAGAGAAGACTTGGTAAGAGCTAAAGACACTGATAAAAGAGAACGGCAAACAATGCATTAATATGCTGCATCCTGATCCCTCTTAAATTTATCCATGAATATCTGGGAATTGGTATGTGCTCAGTGACAGGACCTAATTGGGCTAATGTTAATGTGACCCAAAGAACAAAGCTTGTGTGTTGGGGAAGTTCTTTAAAGATGGATTATTTGTATTCACGTTGCAGCCAGGTGAGTGTTTTCTACTGATACACTTCAGTAATGTGAGGTTCGAGTTATCTAGAGGTCCAGACTATACAGAATGTAGGAGTTATAGGGGGTTTTACATCTGAACTGCAGGATGTTGTAGATCTCATGTTTTTACATTTCACTGATAGCACTGCTGGCAAAGGAAGGACCTTTTTGTATGTGTTATATTTCTGGGGTTTCCCCCTCTCCCGTTTTTATTTTTACTGATCTTGCAAATTTTGTTTCATCCGGCCCTTTAAATGATGGCATTTGGGAGTTAAACTTTATGCCTTGTTTTTCATTCCTCTCCAATATTGAGCAGATGTTTCTAAGAGTTAATGTCGCTTCTCAGTTATCTCTGACAGAAGCAGAGTCTGCTCTACATCAGAGAGTTTAGACTAATACACATTGATCTTGGCAGGGAGAACACAGGCTCCTTGAGCTCACTAGGCAGTACAGGCCTGCAAATTGTTGTATTAACAAGCCAATTAATTAATAAGCAGGAAATTGATGTAAACCCTGAGGCAGTATGTACTGATACTATATTCTTAGGTTTTGAAAAATAGATGTTGCTTTTATACATAACATGAAGCACTCTTCCATGCCGTTAAGGTCCAAGTGGGGAAAAGCTTTTAATATTTCTTTACCAACCAAACTCCCTTTGACAGTTGTCACGGCCAAAAATTGCTCTTCCTGTTCTTTTCCTCCTCTCCTAGCTTTGCATGTTTTTCCAAGGAAGCAAGGGGAGGAGATAAGATCATTTACCTGCTAAGTGTAGTGGTGTAATGGGCTGTTCCTCTGCAGCTTAACTACTTGCTGCCCTTTAATAGACTTATATAGGTTTAATTTTGGTGCTTTATAGATGCAGCACAGGCAGCTGCACAGAGGTTTCTAGATGTGCTGGGGATGAGTGCATTTAAATCAGTTGCCCTTTGGAAAGCAGAGTCTGTCCCATGCCACAGCTGGGATAGGAAGAGGTGTTTCTTTCCTGGCATGAGACATAACAATATTTGGGCGAGAGAGAGCAAATTACCAGATTTGGGGTTGAGTTCATTTATGTTTCTCATCAGTGACTTTGTACACTCCAGGAATGTGTGGGATTGATCTAATCTGGTTTTCATTCAGTAGCTCAAAGCCTCCTCTGTGCAATTTATTTCTTGATGGGTACTGTGCATCTGTAAGAAGTAAAACTCAAGTTGTGCTGCACCTTGAAGTAAGACTGTTTCTCTCTAAACATCTCACATACCTCAAGAAAATTTGATCCTCAGCATTAAGGAAGAAAACTTAAATATTAGGCGCCTGAGAAATAAATCATCTGAGTTTATAAATGAAGTTCATTTCTACAGTCTTGGTAACTTGGTTGGAAAGAGTTATTTAAAGTTGTGACATAAGCCTTTAGACTGTCGAGATTGTTATATGTGTTTTACTTTGCTGTCCAAAGGAAATTAACTTTTGTTTGCAGTTGGCTTTTCCAGTGTTTTAACCAGCAATCCCAAAATTTTGCATGCCCAAATTAGTCTATTACTTTTCTAAGGAATAAGGTATCATTTTTCTCTGAGAAAGAGTGATGTTCAGATGATTACTTTCATATTTTTTCTCTTTGAAACCGAACCAAAGTGACAAGGGAGGACGAGAGGAGTAAGAGCACCAGCATGTTGCAACTGTGGCTCTTCCATCACCTTGCCATCGACCAGTGTTTGCAAGATGGGTTTGGGGTTTTTTTTTCTGGAAGGTTTAATGTGTAAAGCCACACTCTTGGCACATGCATCTCTCCAGGCTGACTGCCTTCAAAGCACTGCAGATATGCCACATTCAAAAAGATTTCTTTCACCGCCGTCAGGATATCACTTGTTGTGCTTCTTCCCTTTCTCCTTGGTTGTGGTGGTAAATCACAAAGTCTAAATCAAAGGCAGGTTTTGATGCAAGGAAGTGCCCAGTGGTGTGTGAGGGGCTTTGGTGTCTCCCCGAGGTTAGGTGGGTAACATCCATCTGTCTGTCTGTCTGTCTTTTGGTGTCCATCCAGCCCCGTGTCTGCCGCTTCCCACTTGTGCCCACAAATTACTTCTTGGGCTGCTCTGTGGAACAGAGCATTGCACTGACCTGGCTTAAAAAGAATCATTGCAAAGAAAAAAGCCTCTCAGAGCAAGAAGTGTTGGGGTGAGGAGGAAAAAAACCCCAAGCCTGCAGGTGTGCATAGAGCTAGCTTAGCTTCTCTGGCATTACAGTCTGAAGGTGGGCTGGGGTTTCCCAATCTCCCTTCCCAGGCTGTACCTAAAGCAGTGAGACTGGGAAGAGTCATCCTAAATAACAGGGTTTTGAGACTGAAAATCAGTAGTACGTGTTGGACCACAGCAGAAACATCTTAAATACAAGGTGGCTTTAAGAATTAATTTTGGAGCTGGCCTAGATGAAAAAGAAGCCGAATTTCTTATTCTGCTGAAATGATGGGGGAGCCACCTTACAGTTAACACCAGTGATAAATGTCAGACTGGTTTGTATTAAAAATGCTTTATTCTGATTTGGCTCCATTAATTTTTAAACTAGCAAAGGAGGTCATTAAATCACAAGTCCTTTTTTTGTTATAAATGCTTGCACCTCTGTGTTCCCTCTGCTTCCACAGATTCTGTTTCTAATTAAAGTGGCAATGTGGCTTGTCAAGCAGATTAATGTGCTTTTCAAATCTGAGTTTTTATTTTTTTCCCCTTCCCCTATATTGCTTGTCTTCCTGGTGGTTTTTTGGGGAAAGGTGTTGCTACTGCACCTGTATACAAAGCCTACAAAAAGGTTTTGGCTCTTACTGTGCGGGCTTGGGTGAAACATCGAAGAGCCCGGGGGTGGGGAGGCGAGGAGCTCAAGAGAAATCTGCTCGTCAGAGAATGACACATTCAGTCTCGTTTTCCCTTGCATTTGAGTGACGTGCGTTCTTTTTCCGACAGCGCGTTCGGAGGTTTTGAAACCCGCAGTCCCTCCTGGTTGCATCCTCCCCTGTATGGGACCATCCGTGCTTGCTTTCTCGTGGCTAAACTCCAAAGTGGCAGGTCACATCCCATCAGTGATGTGGAATTTGCTGTACCAGGGGCTGAGCTGAACTGGCACCTTGCCAGCAGCCTGAGGGTTGCACTTAATTTGCATATAAATTTACATAGCAGTTTAATTGGAGATAAATGCACATGTTTTTTATTTATAGAGCTCTGGAAGTGTATACACAGATTTACTTTAAAAAATTAACCAAAAAAACGACACACCAAGCTTGCCTGCTTTAAAGCTGAGTGGAATTAAGGTTATAAATGTGGTTTGGACCCCGTCACATCAAGCCCCTGACAGCTTGTGGCCCCTTTGGCCAGGGGCTCTTCATCTGAGAGGCCCCTGCCAGCCTGCAGCCCCATCTCCGCAGTGTGCCTTCCTCCATCCCTGCTTCCACCAAAAAGGGCATGGAGGACCGTCTGCCATAAAGCATGCTGGTTTCAGAGCGGCTTTGGAGCGTGCCCCACTCCTTATCTGCAGGCAGCCTGTGCTTTTGCTGGATTCCGTGGACATGCAGTTACAAGCTGTAGCCCAGAGACCAAATAAGTGTCTTCCTTCCTCTCTTACGTGATATACAGCCCCGGTAGGCTCTGTGGGCAGCTTGCTGGAAGATAAAATTAATTTTTGAGTAATGCACTTTGGAAGGAGTAATCTGAACGAGACATGCATGTTACTGGGTTATAAATTAACGGTAACTACTGAGGAAAAAAGACGCAGGCATCACCCAGACGGGCTCTCACAAACCTTTTCATGTTCTGTTACAGCGTGACGATAGTCAGGCAGAAATAAAATAAAATAGTGCAGAACAGAATGAAATATAATTATGAAACTTCTCTGTTGTTCTTACAGAATTCGGTGGTCTGATGTCAGCTCTAAAACTGTTTAATTTTGCTCATCTTAGAATACTGACGGAATAAAAAGCTGGCCGGAAATGAATCATGCAATGAATAGAGAGATAGAATTTATTTTTTTTTAAGTAGTTGGGGAGGTGGAATTGAAGAGATTGAGATGAAAAGGTAAAATGCTTGCAAAGTGTAGGCAGGTGGATTTAATGAAGGAATGCGTAAGCCACTTACGTATAGATAGAAATTAAATGGCAGAAGTGTGCAACATAATAAGCAGTAGAAAAGTAAACGGAGAACTGCTGTCTTTAACCTTGCTGTGCAATAGGTCGTCCTGCTTCTATCACGGCTCCAACAAGACTTCTGACATGATCCTTTAACCAGGGCATGGGCAAATGCCACGCACGGAGGCATTTAAGTCAAATGAAAAGGCTGTGTTTGAAATGGTTAAAGGGAGTTCTGTTTTCACAGTGAATGATTAAACTGGGAACTGATTGCCTTCTGTGCAGGAACATCCGTGTCTCTTTACAAATCAGCCTTCCTCCCCTGCAATGCACTGGTCATTAAAATAGACAAACAAAATCTCATAAGGCACGTTAAGCCATTTTTTCTAAATCAGGTTCCCTATTTTGTTGGGGATTTGTGGGTTTTTTAAAGCTCTTTTCTTGGATTTTGTGCTGTCTAAAATGGCTGTGATAACTCCGTGATCTTGTGCACTGAGCTGTTAATGGGCAGCAGAAGCTCTCACCGAGAAATTTAGTACGGCTGGGAGTGTGCAGAGGAAAAGGAGGAAGATGAAAACGTTGATTCTGAAAATGCAAGTCTACTTAATGCTTAAATGCATAGATTAGAATCTAAATAATATGAAGGCTTTGACAGTGAAATATGCTTTAAATTTTTTTTTCAGTTTATGTTTATGGATTTATCAAGTAAATTACCTTAATCTTCATCAGATCACTCTGAAAAATGTTCACTCTCAGACAATCCGCATATGCGTGTATAATAAGTACATCCAAATCAGTAACAGTATTGACTCTTAGGCTAAACAGAATTTAATTTGCATGATCAGAGGTAAAAGGAGAGAACAAAGCTGCAGCGCAAAAACCGATTTAGGCTGATCTTGCCACTCCTTTCAGGTTTCTGATGCAGGGCTGATGTGTCTGTGTGGGTTAGAGCAATGTACAATGTCTGATAGGGTAGAAATGGCAGAAATCTAATGAGCAAAAACTGAACAAAGCCTTGCCTTCAGGAGAATTTTTAAAAGTACAATAAAAGTTCCAGCAGCAGCTTTATGAAATATTTCTCTGTCATCATTGCCAGTTTGACTCATGTTTGGCTACAGATACTTCCCTCCCTTGCACTCTTACTTTTCTTTTAAAATCTGTAAAGTACTTTCCCCAACCCCTTTTTCTGTCAACTTTGAGGCGGGGGAGGGAGCAGGAAAATTTGTTCTTTCTAAAGCCAGTGCTCTGTGTAACCTAATTTAGGAGCACAAACGTTGGCTCTCTGTAGTGTAGCTGACTAGTGTGCCAAGGAGCTATGCAGTGACCCCGGTGAGGAGGGACCAGAGTGTTTTGGGGCTGAAGCTCATTCCTTACCTGTCTCCAGATCTTAGCCTGGAAATGCAGGCTTCCTGGGCAGTGCCCACATACTCTGTGTGTGTGGTGTGCCATCCCATCTCTGCACAGGTGAGGGGATGGCAAGGCCCCTGGGAAAAGGGATGACCTGTCATCCTTCTTTGGGAGAAGGAGAGCTAAACAATCCTTTTGGCGAGCCATCTCTCTCTGTGTCTCAATAGATGTCTTCTGTAGGCAGTCTGGGATGGCTGCCTGCCATTTGCCTGTTTGAATTATGATATAACTGATTTCTTTTTTTTTTTCCCTCTTTAAGATCCCAGATCATCTGAACGTGTCATGTGAGATGCTTTATGGTTTTGATTTTCAAAGGTGTTTCTTCTTTGGCTTGTGCAGTGCTGTGGTTTGCTGGCGCTATGAAATGCCCCCGTGCTGTCAGGACTGGTTTTGTTCTGCTCTGTGAAATATTGACATTCCCGGTGCTGGCTTTTGCTGGTGTTAGCATGCATAGAAAAAAATGCCTGATTAAAGGTTTGCCACATGTTGCTCATCTGCGTGAGTTTTCTTTGTTCTATGACTTTGGGCAATCCTGTGTATCTGGCAGTATTTCTCGTGTGTGAGAACAGGGTCTGTCTGTCTTTCTTGATCCTCTTGGAAATGTGTGTGGTTTCTTTAATGTAGTAATTTTATTGAACAATTTTAAATGCAGTTCATACGTGTATATTATATATGTATACTTGTTAAAAAGAAAAAAAAGTAGTAATTCATTCCAGAAGGGGAAAGAAATAGGAAGAACACATTCAAACTGAAATACTGTTTTCCCAAGGGATTTTCATAGCTGTTGAAGTAATTCTTTCTTTGTGTTTTCCCTCTTTGTAACATACATTGCCTTCTTTCTTGAACTCCAAAATGTAAATTGCTGCCATTATGTTCTGTATTCCTTAAGGTTCTTGAAACATTTTTCTCAACTTAAATGCTAAGAGCCCCATAACGTCTAAAGCCTACCAGAAATTGTGACTATTTCCCCCAACTTTTTTAGGCATTATTTTCAGATGCAGTCATTTTTTGGCTTTTTTTTTAGTCTAAGTACATTTTAGCAACATTACGTGTGTAGTGAATTTTCCATCACAGAACCTTACTGAGAATGGATAAATTTAATAATAATTTTTAAAATTACCCATAGCTGCTCCCTGTTACTTGGTGACTCTAGAAATTGCTTGATAAAGCTCTGCAGTCTTTTAACCTTTTCAGGCAGAAATTTTAGTCTTGAAAATTTGTAAAATTCTACAGAGAGTTATTCATCAATCAGTGTTTTGGAAGAAAGATGTAAAGGACCATTCCAGTCTGGTATTTTATGTCTACTGGAAAAAAAATCCCAAGGCTGTGTGCTAAAAAATAAATATTTCTAAGCTTTTCCAGACCTGAGCATCATGTGGCAGCTCTGAGGAAAGTACAGCTGGAGTGATAAGAGAAGCAGCTGTGCTGAAAGGAAAATGAAGTGGAAATGTTTAGCTTCATTAATCAGGGTGAAAGGGTTTTTTGGACTTGAAAGACACAGTTGACCACTTTCAGGTTGAGTGAAAAGTAGTCATCTAAAGAGTATATCTCTTTGGGAATGGAAAAGTAATCTCAAGTATATGTGTCACAGACAGATGCAGTGACATGAATATTTGAAACAAGTTTTTGTAGAAAACAAAAAAAAAATGTAAAAAAAGTATAAAAGGTATGCATGATCCTAAGGGGTTCCTTTCAGCTGGATATATTTTACAATTCTATGATCCCCAAGGTTTTTCTAGTAATAAATTGATTATATTTGTCCTGCTTGTTTCATGGGCTGCTAAGTAAAGCTAACCCTGTCAAAGAGGGTACATACTGTGGTGCCCCAAATGAGTAACCTTTCTGGTTGGCTGGATCTGGCTGGGGGCTGTAAGCTGTGAATAATTAGATTGTAATTAAAATCTATTTGTCACCTTTTCTCTTTCTGACTGATTTAGGCAGTGATGTTAGGTAGATTATTTTATTCCTTCTGGTTTCAAAAATGCAGTGTGTCAGTTGCAAATACTGCAGGCTTTTTAAAATGCTCCCTCCATGCAATGATAAGAATTCTTTAACAACAACAACAAAAAAATCTTTTCCTGTATTTTCTGTTTCACAGATGAGTTATGAAAGTATTTGTAAAAATCAAGACTAGCCAGTCTTTTCAGAGGAAATACGTTCTTCACTGGGATTTTCCCCAGTACATGCTGTGATCTGGCTTAGGGGACAGTTTACACATCAGTGTAACCTCTGAGTCCCAGCCTCCTGGCTGTAACACAGAGTAGTGCCAGTGCTTCCCAACCTGCCTGTTGGGATCTCTGATGCTCGTGTCCTGCACAGTTACTGACCCCCCGACTTGCCAACAGAAACATTTTGAGTGGGATTTCCAGGGGATCTTCTTGTGGTATAACTCCTGATGGAAGGTAAAGACATTTGAGGATTGAGTTTTACTCTTTTTAATAAAGCAGTGTCTGGAGTTACTGAAGCCTTAGGGGGAATTCAGAATACTTCTGGAAGAGCCAGACTGATTCCAGATGTCTTTCCTTTTAACCCGGGTCTCTAGCTGACCATGCTTTTCTGGTTAATTCATTGTAATAAGGTACGTAATTTGGTAGATTTGTGAAGAAAGGCCTTGAGATGAAATGTATCCTTTTTAGAAATACTTTTCTATTTCCAGCAAATAGTCTGATGTAAAGGCTAGACTTAAAACAAAAACTAAGAAGAGTAAAGTTGTCATAGAAATTAAGTGGGATTCTGGCACCAAGTGGCTTTAAAAGTATAGTTTTGGACAAATTTTATAGGTCTTGGCTTGTCAGACTTAAGAATATCTCCTGTGGAACAGTTGAATGAGAGGAAGGATACCATAAAGGGAAATTAGGCCTGAGAAGAAAAGGCCAACACTTTTTTCTCCCCCATGAAGACAGCAGTTCTGGATCAGCTGAACAAAGGGGGGAAAATATGCAAGAGGCTCAAAAAAGCACTTTGCAACTTCCAGCTCTGGTTTTAATCTTGTGCATCCTTCTGTGTTTCCTTGCCAACACCTAGAGGCCTCACAAGTGCTAAAGCACACGGGATTTCCAGTGGCAGTAATCATATGTAACGAAGTTCACTTGATGAAGTCACACTTGCCAAGGCAAAAAAAGCTTTAACAGCTTCTCCTGAACCGAACTCCTCCCTGCCTCTCTTGCTTCCCATGCAGACCTAGGGAAATGCTGCTCTGGGATGTGAACACTACTGATACACATGAGATATGTGTATCATACGATATCATTATGATTATATTATACGATATTATGATATCGTATAATATATGATATCATTATGATAGACATCCTCAGGGATCATTAAGGTGCAGTGTGTAGCAATCAGTGTGCTGTCATGGATGGATGTGCAGATTCCTTGGAGCTGCGTGGCTGAGGAGAGAGCTGGCCAGGCTGCCTTCTGCAACAACTTCTGAATGCAGCATTTGTAACAGGCTGTTTCCTGACAGTTTGGTTACTGGGCAGATAAAATGCAATTAATATCCTCTTAATTCCTTGCTGCTTTTTAAATTCTTTTAAAGTCAGCTTTATTGCTTTTGAGTAGCAAGTGTATAGTAAGAGGAGTATAATTTTTTAACTTTCCCTGCTTCTCTTCTCTTCAGCCTGACTTCCTGCCGAACTACTTAAATATAACCACTGTATTTGCTTCTCCTGACTTTCTGGCAATATTATATATGCTTCTCAGTGAAATCCCCAACAGATGAAAATCTTTTTGACATCTGCCTTTGAGTTCCAAAGAATCTATCATTTTATACTGTGCATTTTTTGGATATATATGCCTTCGATTTTAGAAAAGTGGAAAACATCTCCTCTCGCCCCCAGCCATTAAGGTGATTAATGTGTGTGTAGTACTTGGTGTGTCTGTGAGTTTTGAAGTTTTACACCATGTGTAAGGATTTGCAGATGAATTGAAGTGTAACAACACAAAATTGGTTGCACTCTACTGTATGGACTTCCATTCTTATCTGTCTGTTCTAGCAGTGCCAATGATCATTCAGCAGTAAGATTGTAGAGGACTGTTATAACCACACTGCAAAATCCCTAAATTGATTCTCAACTTCCCAGGCTCCTCCTTTGTTCTTAACCGCGTTGTTTCCACAGTAAGAAATCTCTTTGCATTGCTATTCACAGGAGCAGGAACATTAATCAGATTTGCAGATATGTGTCTACCTCCATCATTTTTCTTGCCACTCCTGTGGCTCCAGCTCCTCTCTTGCATACCTTGGTGCATCTTGAGCATCTCTGTAGCCCATCTGATTTTCACACACTTGTGAGAAGCAACCTTCATGCTGCAGCCATTGTGCCAGGGCTGGAGAGTCCCCAGTCTGCATGGAACCACAGTTCCAAGCAATCCCTAGATGGGATCATAAAAAATGTTTTCCCAAACATGAGGTGGATTACAGGGGCTGATTTACAGTTCTGTTTATTTACATGAGGGGTTGGGCCGTTGTGCTTGCATTGCCAGCCTTGATTGCATTTGTAATGACCTGTGTCTGTGTAGTAACAGGAAGGTGCGATTTCAACTCAGGTGGGTGTTACCTGGTCTGGCTTCAGCCTACCAGCAGAGGTGTAAATACGAGAAAGAAAATAAAATGCATGAGGATGCAGAAGTGTGGGTTTGAGCCTGGGTGAGCAAATGGAATATGAGCCTTTTGGGTATGCCCAAAACATGTCATGGTGGTTTGGTAGCTAAAGCTGAAGCCTGTGCTGTCACATCCTTAATGCCACTTTTGCTTAAATTTGTTAAAATCCTTTACAAAACCAGACAGACACAGTGAGGATCTGTTTCAAAGATTCTTTTAGTTAGGAGCATGAGACTCTAGTTGATGGTTGCTTATAGTAAGAGAATTTTTCCATACATCTGGGTCTGAAGGGAGCTCATTCTGTATCTAAAAGAGAAATCGACTCAGTCCTCAGGTTAGATTGGAATGATGGTCTGCATTTTCTTACAAGTCAAATGCTTTCCAGCATGGAAGGAAAAAAAGGTTTTTTGTGAACTTCTCTGAGTTCTGTCAGAAGTAGCAGCATGAAATCAGTTGTAATACTTCTTTATTAAAAAAAAAAAAAAAACCCAAACAAAAAACAGACAACGGAGCCCTCAAAATTGCTGCTTGGGGTCAGCTGAAGCAAAGAGTTGGGAACTGGGAACAGAAGGAAAGGAAATCTTGAAATAAGATTATATTTAACTTCTCTCTGGCCTTGATAGATGCCCTCACTTCCCCAGATTTTTTACTTCTCTCTCCAGTCACACTAACCAGTTGATTTCTGATCTTGCTATCCAACTATTAATATTGCTCAAGGCTGTTAATGCCTAAGATGTGCTGTCTACCTGTAATGCTCAACCAGGGGGTGGGGAAAGGGATTTTTTAGATTATTTGAATAATTTATTCTTGGTAAAAGGATTGGGAAGAGACTTCTTATTTACAGAAATAAAACCTTACATTTCAGCTAGATATGGTGGTTCTTGATTTAAATTCTCATGCAATAATTTAAAAAATCTTTTTCGTAGATTTAAGGTGTAACTTTGAAAGCAGTAAGTTTTTACAGAATGGAAAATACTTATTTTTAGGTAGCTGGCTCTTTGCTTGCTTGAATTTTTAGTAAATAATTCCTGGTGAATTTGTTTGTTGTTGAATGTCAAATTGTGAGTATGACTGCTTGAGATGTGCCTCCCTACATTTCCAGTGTTGCGGAAATGAAATCTGTTTGGACCTGTCATAACTGAAAGATGAATCCTGGTTTTGTTACAAAGGCCTTTAGAATTTCTACAGTGCCTATGGGAAGTGAAAATGTATTGAATTGTGGTAGGTGCTGGAAAGCAGGTAATGAGCTCTGCACACCAGTTCTGATGTCACTTGTCACTCTTTTAATCACTGCACTGAAAGCAACCCCAGGTATCCTCCCTTTTGGAGACCACAATTTGATGAAAAGCATTTATTTTATATTTCCTTCTAGAAGGTTGTTTTCATCTGTGCTACATACACATTGTTCAATTTTGTGTTAGTTGACTTTCTTAGATAATCCTGTCCAGAAACTACGTTGTCACAACAGCTCTGAAACCTTAAATTATGAGAAGTGACTGTGATAGTTGTCACAAGACAGAATGGACATCAGTTCCCTTATGTATAGTATTTATGAACTCAACCCTACACATGTCCTGGTATTTTAATTTAATTTTCCACTTCATCCAGATTCAAGTATAAAAGCCTCCTCTCTATAACTGACCAGTTTCTTTGACCTTAGACTATAATGCATTTTAAAGTAGATATTATTGTTGTGGTGGGGCTTTTTTTGTGTGTGTTCAATTTATTAAGGACCATCTAAGCACATGCTCTCTTAGGTGGACTGAGATGCCTCTAATACTTGTACTTTGTCCATAAAGGTGAGTCAATGATACGGAATATGCCAGAAACATTTGCAAAAGAACCACTGGTTTTTAAGTACTTGATTTGTAGGATTAGGTCACCTTGCTTATAAACTTGCATTGATATTTTAAATGTCGTATTCACCCCTTCTGTTGAGAAGGAAAAGTTGGACCTTACACAAGCCGAAGGTAAAAAAGCAACAGTCGTAAATTGCACTTATACAAATATTCAGCAAACAGAAGGTAAAGTTGTTGGAAAACTGGTCTCCATTCATAAAATTGTAATATCACTGACTTAGCTTGCAGATATTTGCAGCAGTACACAGTTGCAGGTATTGTTTGCAGTTGTGCTGTTGGATTATTTTGGGCTGGACCAAGAGTCTGTTCTGTAAGGGCAAGATAATGCTGAGATCAGATGAGCTGATGTAATTTTGTTGGTTTTGTGAGCTTTCTAGCAATCCCATGCTTTTCCTCTCTTCCCTTTTTTTTCCTCCTCCTTCCTGGAGGTGTAATGCTGGTAGATGCCTGCCAAGCCTTTGGAAGAAAATCTGGGAAAATTACGACAAAGTGTAAACTGCTTCACAGACATCTTGACTGTTGTTTTCAGTGGAGACTGGAAGAACATGAGCAGAAATCCAGTGTGCTCTTAGCAAGGAGGAAAGCTGGTGAAGGGCCTGAGGAGCTGATGGCCAGTGTGAGGGTTTGGGTCACACGGAATGCATGGAGCAGCAAAGCAAGGATACCATGAAAGGAAGAGGGCATCATGTGTGGGGAGTAGACTAGTATGCTCCCATCACCCTTCTGCTCTTCACCAGCCGGTTTGTAATCGACCAGCAGATGTCCAGGAAATTGCACAAAGGGGTAGGATTCGCAAAGCTAACTCCTGCAAGTGGTGTAGCTGAACTGAGGAGGAAAGCTGGTGGCCCTTCCTGGCCACTGGGTGCTGTGTGCTGGCCAGCAGCAAGCACGGTGCTGGGGAAGCTGAGTATAGGAGTCCACACGCAGTCAGAGCTCATTAATTCAGCTGCTCACAAAGCAACTTATTTGAGCAACTCAGATTTATGTCTGTGAACACAGTGCATAAGATGGATTTTTATTTGTGTTTCATTTGATGTGGCAGCTGGGGAAGATCTTCTGAGACCGTCACCCTGCCTTTTCCCTGACAGTGAATGGGAGAGTGCCCATGCTTCCAGAGCAGCACCCAAACCTGATTCTGATAAAAAGAGTAATTAAACAGCCCCACCTTTATTTCTTAAATGCAGCAGCTGGACCTTGTAAGATGCTTGGCTAAAATGGAGACTTGGTGGTTCTGTTTACTAATTGATTTTGCTTTTGAATTCCCTTTATTGCCTATGTGTGGCAATAGAGATAAGAGGGAGAGTAGGGAAAACAAAGTAAAAATCAAGTGGAGCCGTTTTGTCTCCTCCTTTCTGGGCTGATTTCCCCTGTACCAGTTTGGACTTCTCTGCGGGCAGGCTCTTCTGTGCATTGGGCAGGTTTGTGTGAGCCTCCTCCCCCAGTAGTATGTGCCTCAGTGGGATGGGTGCCCTGCCTCTCCTCGCCCCATGCAACTGGGCTGGGGAGCGGAGCAGGGTTGGGGTTGGGCAGTGGGATTGGTTTCTAGTGCTCAGACACAGTGGCCTTCCGGACGTGGTGGCCCTTGGGTCTCGGCTTGCTGCAGAATCTGTGTGGAGGCACACATTTGTTTGAGGGGATAAGCAAGTTTTTGTCCTTGAGAAGTGAAATTTCACTGCTCTGGTCCCAAGGTGGTTTGGCACCTTGAGTTACTGCTCAAGCAGAAACATGTTTTTTTCTCTCTTTCATGTAAGAGAAATTTCTCTCTTTCATGTAACATAAATTTGAGGGAATGAACCCATTTGAGGTGTTTCAGATGCACTGTGGGTGAAAACATTTTCTACATGCGTCTCCTTCTTCTCAGTATCCTTCTGTGTTCAGTCCTGTCCCATGCTGGTCCAGGACCACTACTGTGGCTACTGCCTCACGTTCTTCACCCCGTCCTCAGGACAGTTTGGTAGCCTTTTCTGTATTCCCATTTCGATGTCTGTCCGTCCTTCCTTCCTTCCTTCCCTGGCCATGGCACTCTACATTATGAACAAACATAAGCAGTCATTCCAAATACCTCCAGATGTGCCACTGTCTGTCATGAACTCATCCCAATGCCTGGGTGACCACTGATTCCCCCTGAGCTTGGCCCATTTGACCCCACCCAGTGTGCAGGTCGTCAATGCCTGCAGACTCGGTGGAGGGATCTCTCTCCCTGAGCATCTCCTCCTCCCAGTAATTAACATGCCCAGGATTTTGAAACTGTTTCCTAAATTAAAATAAGATTTATTAAGGGACCAGGTCATGGTGCCATCTGCATCATAGATGGTGCTGTGTCCTTGAGTGCTTATCCTGGGTCAGCCATGTTTCTAGTTATGCATGTCTGCAGCGCAAAGAACTAATTTCAGCACAAGCAGACAAGCATGTGTTACTTCCTGGAAATTCCACCTAAAAACGATTTATTTGTGGGTGAAATTGGACATGGTGTTCAGCGGTGGCGTACTGTGTGCAACTTTGCAGTATTAAATACTTTGAGGTCTGTGAATGCTTTGTTTTTTAGGCTTAGCTCTGCACACTCAGACATACGCCGGGGATTTCCCAACACTGCACTGGCCTTTCACACAGCCTTGCTTTCCTGCTCTTCCCCTCTCTGTGGGTCTCCATTTACACTGTGCACCAAAGGCTGGTTATTGTTTAGACGTAAAAATTGTTCCTCAGGTTGGCGTCTTGCTAAAGTGAAGACTCTGGCCAGCCTCCTCTCACTGCCAATTTTTTTGTCCTATTTCTATTAAGTGTATTTTGAAAATTAGCATTTCATGCTTTTTACATGACTGAGGCAAAAGATTATTTTTGCACCAATAATTGTTTGTTTGTTTGTTTTTCTCCTACTGCCCTTCTCAGTCCTTCTGGAAATGAATTTTGAGCTTTTTGTTTTCCCTGTCCATTTATCAAGTTCCAGTAGTTTTCAGCTCAGAACCTATTCTGCAACAAGAATAAGAGGGTTATTACTATAGGAAGTAGGGAGGTTTTTTGCCATCCCTGGCAAGTGTTACAAGCCAGAAACAGAGAAAAAAGGTGCAAATGGAATGATTGCTTTCAAACGTTGTAATTTATGTCTTTTTTTTATCCTCCTTTTCATTGCCTTGGTCTTGTGTGTACTTTTGGTCATGAATCTAAATTTTTACCCAGTGAAGTTTGCTGTAAACTTCACTAGATTGTTTAACTGTTAAGTAACTTTAACAGCATTTTGATTTGCTGCCTTTTTCATTTACATTTCAAAACATTTCCAATCTGTACATCTCCTTCTACCTCTTCATGTTTTTGGCGCCATACATTTTTGGTGAGGTAGCTGGAGCAAAAGGATCTCTAACCTGAGAAGTAAATATTTTCTCATTCCACATTTGAAATGTCCCAGCTTTATTCTTGCATGGTTTGTTTTTTTCCCCTGCTATCCAAGACTGGCTGTAGAAGGTAAACACTGGGGGAGCTAAATGAGATTACAGCATCACTTTGGTAACCTTCCTTAGTGAATGGGCAGTTGATCTGTCCATAATGCAAAGCACTTAATGTATTGAAGCATCTAAGAAAGAAAGCTACTAGTTCACCACTCGGGGTTCAATTTCCAAATAATAACATTTATTTGTAGGGGAAAAAGAGTTAGTTCTGCGATGGCAAAGTAGATATTGTCACTCAAAGCATGGTCTTTTTATTGACCTCAGATTTAGATGGTTAAGTAATTGTTGTATTAGTAGCATTTCTTGACTGGTAAGGTGGAAAAAAAAAAGACAGATGTCTGTGTACAATGTGCTCCTTGTTTATTTATCTGCAGTAGGCTGTGGCAATTGAATTGGCCCGCTGTCAGGGGGCTGTGAGCGACAGAGAGCTTCAGCTCTGCTGGCTGAGAGTTGAGACACAGCAGCTCCTGGGCAGTACGTGTCATTGACTTCTTTGTGTCTGCGTCTGTCTGTCCTTTCCTCTGCAAAGCAAAAGGTAGGGTAAAAGCTTGTGTGAAAGTGGCGAATACTGAATTTTGTTTTTCTTGAATAAACTGGCTGACAAAAAACTGTTGCTTTCTGCTGTTTGTTTATATGTGCCTGTGACTTTCTATGGAAGCGGGGAGCATATTTCTCCAGAACAGAAACACACATATATTGACTAAATGCATAACTTGGCAGTAACACATACAGAATGCTTGGAGGTACTTGTTTTTTCTTAGTATGATACTGTTCAGATTTTGAAACTAAGGAAAATTCTTCTAATATATCCTTTTCTACTTTGTTCTTCCAATTTCCATAACGCTTTAGATTAGAAATTTCATAAATTTGGTCTGAAACGAAAAGCTTGTTACTAAGAAAGACAGAAGCATTTTCGTAAAAGGAAAACTATTTAATCTCTCTTCTTCCTGGCCGTTTTCTTAAACCTGAAGTAAACAAGGTGAAATTGAGTGAATTTCTATTAAGCAGACTCCTCTGCTTTCGAGTCACGTAGGGAACAGACAATTGATGGCATATTTCCAGCTGGCAGAGCTGTCGAAAGGTAGCATGCAACTCCAACTCAGTTTTTTTTTTCCTTTTTAACATATGATTGTGCAAGTCTAACTAAGTTCATCAGAGAGTAAATATTCCTTCTGTATGTAAAATAAAGAATAAATCTGCGAGTTAGATTCTGTGAGTAAACAGACTACTATCATAATACAGGGTTTTCTTCAACACTGTGAGCGCTTTAGACACTCAGATTTTTCAAAGATGATGCGATGATCAACTTGATATCAACTATTGGAGTTGATATTAAGTCCCATAAGTTTTCTTCTGCTTTTTAGGGTTTTTTTTTTGTGCTGGAGAAGGAGAGGGACAGGATAAGGTGTTTGCACAGTATTTCCTAAAGCTTGTGTGGAAAACCAGGCCGTTTAAATCTGTTATCTTTTTCAGAAATAGAAAAAAAACATCACCACATTTTGGTGGCTGTTATTTTTTCCACATAAGGTACTTTGGGACTCATAATGATGTTTGCATTTGCTGTTGGTTGCCTGTTGATCATATTTTGCCAAGCATTAACTGCTTGTCTGAGCGTTAGCAGCTTCTCATGGCCTTCCCCTCTTGTAAAATAGTGGGAGGTGATAATCTGACCCGAATAAAAAAGTGACAAACTCTGCTTGCCTCCATATGTAACTGGTGGCTGAAATCCTGCTTCTCTGGTCCACTACCTTTGGGACTGTTTAGTGCCTGAGGACATTGTAGCATCCTGGGAGTGCCTCAGAGTGCTAAAGCGACTGCAGATGTGGATGTAAGGTCAGTGGGCACCAGCAGCTTCCCAGATTTTGAGCAGAGACTCTGTATTGGAAGTGTAGCTCTCAGTGTAGACTGTGCTGGTTGCATCATACTGTAAGAGCAAGGTGCATTTGTGCAATGCTTTCCCTGGGATCATTGTTGCCTAGTGAAAACAGTTCATGTCAACTCAAAACAAGCCATGTGACTGCTTGTGGTTTAGTTTGGTCACACAACACAGACAGAAAATCATTGAATTTCTCTTTCCTGACAAGTACTCCTTCAATGGAGTTGGTGTAAATTTAGTCTGTTCACTTTGTTGAGTATCGAGAGCAGTGTGATATGTAAATAAAGCTTTATCAGACGAGATAGATTTAAAATTCCACAGTTGGTGAGGAAGCGTTAGCAGTATAATATAATACAAATATTTACACAGTAACTTCTAAGTCTTCAATAAGTGCTTAATATTTGAAATATGTGTTGTGAAAACATTGACTGATTAAGCTGTACCATTGCTGCATACATCTGTATGCAGCAACGTGCAATGGCTAGGATGCAGGAGTCACAGGGAGGAGTAGGTCACCCAGCCATCCAAAGGTATTTGAACAAGTTACACTTTTTTTTTTTTTAAATGTTATGAGGATTCAGCACGGTCTGCTCTCCCAAGGCACATGTAGCTCCATCCCTGCATCCTGTTGGAGCCACTGCTCTCAAAGGGCGTTGCATTCATGTAACATGACTGGATGTGATCAGGTGCCCAGTGCATCTGAGACTGCTCCAGTAGGAAAAGTGAACTACCAAATTTGTGCTTGCCCACAACATGGAGTGTAATCATCACTAGTCTCTTCTTCCTCCTTGTATCTGTCATGGCCTTTTTGATAAGGAATTGCAGTGGACTGAAATTACCGATGGTTAATCTTTTGCCTTCTCACAGCATCACAGGAATGGTGCTGGGCTCTAACAGGTCTGCTTGTTTTGCAGGGAGCAGAGGCTGGTAGCCGAGGAGGTTCCCTCTTTGGGTGGATATATCTGCCTTGCCCAGTCCATCATTGCATTCGGCCTCCAATTCCACCATTATTCATGAATGAGCTAACAAAACAGGAGACTCAATAGACTGCAAATTAAACAGAAACACAGCTCCTAAACTTGCCTGGATGATTCTCTGTTGCCACCTCATTTGCCAAGAGACTGCAAGAGCTGATCCACACCTGAAAATATAGGGCTGCTCTGATCCAGTCTTCATTTTTCTCCTTCTCTCTTCTGGGTACCCTGTTTTGCCTTCTGCAAGCACACAGCAAAGCTGACAACCAGAGTGGTTTGTTGTGTGCTTAAAGCGTGAAGTTCGGGTTGAGTTTATTGTCGGTGCTGTGGGTACGGTCAAATCACAGACTCGATGGCACATGGCCTTCAATAACCATCACTGTGGTGTTGCTAGATATGATTGAGCCACTTCCTGCAGTGTTTCAGCAGAAACCTGTTTTTGATAAGCCCTGCTCTGTCTAAACCCCCATGACAATTTCATTCCACTAAAACAGTCCTTTTCCACAGAGAAGCAACAGACAGCTTCCATCAAGCCCAGTCTTTTCCCTTGGGAGGGTTGAAATGATGTGGCTGGTCATGCAGGAAATCCAGCCCACATAATGAAGTGCCCCCTCTTTTCCTACAGCAGGCTAATGCAAACAACCAGCACCTGATGCTGATGATGTGTGGGGAGGTGTATATCAGCCTGTGCTTCTGTCCACTCCCTGAGTAGCTGTAGTGGTGCCTGGCTCAGTCTTTGGACGGGCTGGAGGTAGGCATTGCTACATGGAGCCCCACAGAGTTGTCTCAAAATCTCAACTTTGCATTTGCTTCTGCTGCAGTTTTACAAGGTCTTTCATGTCTCGATCAGTTGTGGTGGTAGCACACAAAGCTAGATTTTGCAAGAGAAAGGTGAAGTAGCTGATGATTTCATCAGGTGGTGATGTTGGGGATGTTGCTGTGGATGGTTTAGCAGGCAGGTGATGTGTTGTGAAAATCATCTGCAAAAGTCTCTGAGGTAAGGCTGTAATACTTGCCCATCCCTTAGCTTGGTGCAGATGAAGGGTTGGAGAGTTTGCAGAGAAATGATGCAATTCTCGTACTGCTTATGATGTTTTTGCAAGGCTGAGAGCAAATAATCTTGAAATGAGCTGGCAGGTTTATGATTGGGTTTTATGAGCTTTTACGATGTTTATAATCTGGCATTGAACTTGCAGTTTAAGAGGTGAAAGGTTTAAAGGAACACAGTAGCAAAGGTGTACTGCTGAATTTCTTCTGGGTGTAATTTTAACATACATCTTAGATGCTTCCCTGATGTGGCAGGTTTGTTGAAGTATGGCCTATGCAGTTCATGGTGAGTGTGTCACTGAGTAAAATGGACTCCATCCATATCACATGTTCCACAGAGGGAAGAATTGAACAGAAAATGTGATTTTGCCTTCTCTAAGGAAGGACATGGATTGGAGGCAACTGCCTTGTTTGGTGTGACTGCCTAGGCCCCAAAATTCAGCCTTTGCCATTTACATTTAAATCCCAGCCTCAGAAATACTGTACACTGACAATTCTTGCTTCTTTTCTTTGTTGTTTTTCTGGTACTAGTGAAAATCCAAAGTCCTCTGCAGTTTTTAAACTGGAATTCTTCAATTATGGCCTTCCTCCATGGAACCTTTGGAGAAAATGAATACTTTTTTTCCTACACCTTTCCTTGTGATTCTGCATCTGCTTTTGATGGATGTGTGCTTCAGAGGTCCTGCCTGCAGATGTTTGCATACGTATGGCATAAGCCTGTTCTTACTTAACTATCCATTTCTGTTTTCCTGTGTTATCTCATATTGCTCTGTGGGGCTCAGTGAGCAGCAGGTTTGCTGCTGGCTAGCTTTTTGAGGTTTCTCTTATGCACAGTACTGTATTTGTCTCCTGGTTCTTTGATTTGTAATGTTTTGCCTTTGATTGCTGCAGAAGGTATAAACAAGCCTGTCAAAACCTTCTTTAGCGCGCAGATTCTGTGGGGGTGGCTGGCAGCCTGAGACCCTAAAATAGATCTAGCAACGTAGTGAACGGCTTAAAACCCTGGGATTTTAATTTGATCTTTCTTGTTGCCTTAAATATTGGGACTGAATGAGAATTTCTCTAACAGAACAGAAGGTGAGCATGTTGATTTGTGACAGTAATGGAAGAAGGGTCCGGACCTGCTGTCATTGAGATGTTCTTCTGTAATCAGAGGCTGGGCTTGGCTGTGGGTAGTGGCTTGTCTGCTGTAAGTCACCGTACCTGGGAAGGGGAGTGCTGCATCCTCTGATGTTACAGCATCCATGGGGATGGTTGTTGAAATGCTTCCCTGGATCCTGTTGTGGGATAGTCATTGTAGGAAAACCTAAAGTAGTCCCTCATGGTTTTAGCATCTGTTTTATGCTGGTTTTTTGAAGGAAGAAAGAGGGAGCTGCAAAATCACGCAGAGCTTCCTTTTTTCCCTCCTCTTTTTCATGTAGCACCATGCAGTTAGTAATATCATAGCTGGGGTTTTCAGTTGTGGTAGTGTGAAGGTAACAATGATTTGGCTTCAACGTGCTGCAACAGCTGCAGAATTCATTGGAGCTTACAAGCCTGTGAGTTATAGCTGTGATGCCATTTACAGCTTTTATGGAAGAGCTCTTAAATTTGTGAAATGTGTTACTTTTTGAAGTGCATTATATTTGTAATTTGAATTCTCTAAAATCCTGTCTGAGGGAAAAAAATAGCTTTGAAAGTCCTCCTCTACCCTCTAAAAACACAGGGAACTCTTACCAGGCGGGGTATCAAGTCTTTTAAATTGAGTGATAGAACACATAGATGGATTTGTAAGTGCTAAAATGTCAATTAGTGCACTTAAAAGATTAATGGTTGTCTTTGATGTACTTCTAATATCTGCTCTCTCCCAAGTGTAACCAGCACACTCCAGTAAAGTTTGACTGTTGCCATTGATCAGGGAGTGGAGGAGGGATGAGGGGATTGAATGCCAACCCAAACAGGTCTCATGGAGCTTGCAAGTGGCAAAGCAGTGCTTTGGTGTTGCTCAATCTGAAATTCTTGTTTACTGGGTAATATTTGGAAGTCAGATGTATTTAATACTGAAGAATGAGCTTGTGGAAGCCTTAGAGTGTAGGTGTTCACTGCTTATATAGCTTATCTTTGTGCAGAAAATTTACTGATATAACTACACTGACCTGAAAATACATTTAGAGTAGCTTTAGAGTATCCTCAAATGTGTCCTTTAATTGGCTTGGAAGCAAAGAGTATAGGTTTAGTTTACATCTCCCAGCTTCAATGGATACTTCCCTCCTAGCTTTAAAGGATATTCTTCCAGTTGGGAATGTAAACAAGGACAAAATGATTCTGATGGACCTCTCCCTTTTTGGGTAGTACATCAAGCAAAATCAACATGTCGCACTTTTAGTGCAATATCAGTGTGTCCATCCCAGGAGCCTGTGTCAATTCAACTGATTTGGTTCCCCATCAGGCTCAGTAAATTTGATTCAGGCACCAGTATCCTCAGGCTTCTCAGCAATAGGTTCAGCGTATTTGACTGTCATTACCCCTCCCTGGGTTAAAAGATTGACCAGATTTTTTTTTTTAAATCTATTTTTAAACCTGATGGTTGCCTGAAATACAGGCATCCTGCAGACCGGCATGAAAGTGGAAGAAATCAAGTTAAACATTTCCAAGCAAAGGCAAGGGATTCCTTCCACCACCCAGACCTGCTTTGGGTCACATTTATGCAATCTTGCAGATTCTCACAGTGGGTAGAGTTTGCCACACCCCAGCTTTGGCAATGCCCCATTCTTCACTGCTGGCCATGGTCCTCTTGCAGGGCTTTGGCAGCAGAGCTACTCATGTAGGCATGAGCTGCTACAGTGCCATCAAAGTGAGTCAGGTGAGCCAAAACTTCCTCTTTAGTTCCTTTAAACCAGTGAAACCCATTCATACTGGAAAGGTTTAAATGGAGGTGAGTACAGGGTCATCCAGCAGGGATATGGTGTCCTTCTCAGATTTTCAAGGGGACCTCCATCTGCAGCCTCAAGACTAGAAGGCATGGTGTTCCTGGTGGGGACAGCTATATTAAACAGTGTAGCTAAACTATATAGGCTTTGGGCTGGTGTACTTATGTCAATGAGGGAGCAGTCTGAGTTCTGTATTCATAGACGCACATTTTTGCTGAGATATATATATGTGTGTGTGTACACACACACACACGTACTATTATGCTCCTAGAAAGCAGATAGATGAGCAGATCTTTTCCTGTGTTATAGGCAAGGCTTGAGCATCCAGATAACACAGTCCTATGAAAGAAATCGTGCAAGCACTCACCTCCTGTTGTACATGTGAGGATAGATGCTGAACACATCAACAGTTCTTCAGCTTCTCTAAAATATCGATACCACTAACCAACCTTTCAGACACTGAGATACCAAAAAATTAGATCTCTTTAAATTCCCATCTAAATACTGAAGGCAAATTTATAACACACCAGTTTTATCTTTCTCTCTTCCCTACTACCTATACACTATTTTGGTATGCAAAAGTGGCTAGTATTTTTCAAGTTGAGGAGGATCAGGCTTTCTGGTTGAGGGTGGAAAAAAATCTTAATATAATTAGCAACATGCAGCAGGATTGGATTAGCCATACACATCTGTAGGTCTTATTAGCAGACATTTAAACTGCAGAAAATGCTTTTTATTGGACTGTATTCATATGACTGCATTCTGGAGCTCGAACACCTTTATAAAAATACAAACTGAATCAAAGTGAAATTAATTAGAAAGAATATATTTGAATTTAATTATCTTGAGCTGTTGAATACTCTTTGCGTACTGGGTTTTATGTGTCTATCTAAAGTGTACTTGGTGGAGAGTTTTAATTAGGACTGGAGACAGTAAGAATATTTGGAATGTGAAATTTATAAATGGCAGAGATTTTCACCTAGGAGTGTAGACATTTTTTGGAGCTTGCTACCTTTCTTACTTTTCCCCCTCTTCTTAAACTACTTTTATGTTCAAATTAATACCAGATCGTGAAGAAGAAGAAATCCTGTTGTGGCTCTTGGTCTTCTGCAGCATGATCAGAGTTGTCAGATCTACAGCTGCAGGAGATTTTTTAACTTTTGTGTGTTTAATGGCACATACTATTCTGTTCTTTGACCGTAAAAGCATGGGGCTGTGGATGGCACGGGACATGTGGCTGCCTTGACTACTGTCTCAGATGTCGGACATGCCAAGACTCAAAGAGCTGATTTGGCAGCTGCCCAGCAGATTTTTATAAAGGCTCAGTCGGTGGCCAGAAACCCAGACTGTCAGAGTTGTTATGCAATAAATTGTTTTTCAGCAGAAGTTTCTAATCCAATTTCAGCTGAGTTTTTTTTTTTTTTTTTTTTCTTCTTCTTTTTTTTTTTTTTTTTTTTTTTTTTTTTTTTTTTTTGGTACTATGTAATCAAAGATAAATATACATTATTTCATGGTGTTTCAGAGAAGTGAAGACATGTAGTGTAAACATCGCCCATCAGGTTGGTTTGTTTGTCTTTCTTTTAAGAATGATTTAGACCAGTTCACCAGCACAGGAAATGATGCTTAAATTATTTTGGTGTCTGGGAGGGATATATTTGTATACAGTGTACCTTTTCAAAGGTCATTTAATGTACGTTTTGGGAGATGTTCCCTTCATTTGAAGAGAGTACCAGGTAATAACCTATTTATCAAGTCAGAGCTTTTGCTCTGGCAAAAATTGTCTACACATGATGGTCAGACAAAAAATTGTACCTTGTCAGGCTGTGACCTACCTGAATCATTGCAGGCCCTGCCCCTGCAGTAGATGCCCTGCCACCCTGTATTTCCCTTTCATGTCTCTAAAGTACATAATTCATTTCTGAAAAAGTGGGTAAGATTCATCAGAACACAGTGAGATATTTTGGGCTCACAGTAGTTACATTACAGCAAGGTTGCTTTCATTTCCTGAATACCATCTGTGATTCCCTCCCTTATCATGGTTGTCATGTTTCAGTGCCATGATGGGCTTGCATCCCTCCAGATGTGAGCTGCTGTGCCAAGGGACAAGCCCACTTTTTTCTCTGCCCCAAAAGTAGTCACCATTTGGTCATATGGTTAGGAATAAGGAAGCTGATCTGGATGATGACAGTAATTTTTCTTGTCTTGGGATGAGATTTTCACTCTTCTAATGAAACCAGTCAAATAGGCACATAAGGGCTAATGAAGTTGTACTGTAAGTTGATAAATTAAGTAGCTTTAGACCTATCTTTACTCTGGATTTGTTTGGGCTTCACCTTTTTTTCTTTATTTTTTCTTTATTTTTTCTTTATTTTTTTTTTTTTTTTAAGTGTTTATCTTGGCAGACCACTATGGGAAACAGTTGACAGCTTGTAAGCTTTCACTAGTTTCATACTGAGTAATAGTTTTCTAGAGGTGCAGAAACATCATCAAGACCTCTTAAGTTTATGTAAAAGAAACAATTAACATGCAAACCAAACATTTTAAAATATTTCATTATTAGGCCTAAGATAAATTTAGGAACTATTTTTTTATGCCTCACTTCTGAGAATGACTTGTATTTGGAGGTTTTGACTGTAACTCTTCTACCATAATGTATTTTTGCAAGAGCAGGTTGAAGCTCACTGGGCTTAAAAGTGCCTGAGGCCTTTAGTGACCCAAAAACCAGAGCATTTTTCTCCCATGCTGCTCTTCGGAATTCATCTGGAAGGAGGAAATGCAGTCCCTGGTGCAGCAGAAGGCAGTGAAAGTGCAGACCAATAGGAGATGGCAGGGGATGAAAGCTGTAGGAGAAGCGCTAAAGCAGGAAAAAGAGAGATTTTTGTTTTCTTCCACTGTTTCTTTGCCATGATAACAGTGGTTCTTCAAGTCAGGAGCTGTAATGTATCGTGAGTTCTTTGGGCAAGTTTTCTGGAAGTACGAGGGGGAAAAGTAGCTGTAATTACCAGATAGACTTAAATGCTAAAACAGAGCCATTAATAAAGGAAATTTCCCCTTTCTTCATGTTAGTTAGCACATTTTTAAAACATGACCTATTTTCCTAAACTAGACAGAACAGATTACATTTTCCAGAAGGCATGAGTCACTCCACTATAAAGTCTCCAAGCTGTATCAATCTTCATCAACTTAAGCCATTCATGAGGTTTTATTTTTTCTCACTGAATATAAGCAGTTTGTCTTAAATGAGAAACTGCTACATCCTCTCTGGATAGCGAAACTTGATTAAAAGGTTAAATAGTAAATAAACGTGAACTTTATTCTGAGAGAAGGGAGTGGAGGGACCTTGATAGTAAGTGAAAGACTACAAGGATATTACTGTGGATATATATATGAGTATAACTAGTTTTGCACCATGCTCTGCTTGGCTGTAAGAAGTCCAAGCAGCAGGATAACTGCCAGAAGGAGCCAAAAATCTTTGTTTATGGAGCTTTGGTTGAATATATTACAGTCTGGTGTCAAATTGTTACCCTGAAAGTCCAAACCTTTGCTAGGAGTTTATGCCAAGAAGAGCTTCCGCTGTCTGGTGGTGGAACAGCCCACTGGGTGCTGCAGATTACTGAGAGAGGGAGGTTCCACCCAAGGGCCAGCAGTGGGATTTCCCTCTGCGATGTGTGTTTGGGGTGGTGACAGGCTGATGGAAATTTGTGATACCATGGAGACCTGTGCTAAGGCAGCAGGGGAAGTACGTGTGTCGGTAGAGCAGTAAGACGTTGCAGTTTCTCATGAGGTTCACTCTGTGCCATACACATACCAGGAAATTAGGCTCTGTAAATGAGTAAGATAATTGCTAATAAGTGCTAATCACATTTAGCAGCAGTAACTCACCCAAAACTGCGTGGAAAGATATCTCTTGGCCTCTGAAGGTGAATCTGGGTTTTCCACCAATTCGTCTTTGGTCTGACTTGTGTAGAAAAACAGGTATAACTGTTTTCCATTGATAATATACAGCCAAAAGGCAAAAATCTGTTGCAAGTCTTGAATGTAGTAAACAAACATTTCCATCTCGGTCCTTTAGCTGAAAAGTAATTTGTATGATCTATGAGAATGTGTTGTCTGTTTTTCATGCAAAAGACATATTTTTTTTATGTTGCTATAAACACAGTAAAAACCACCCTTTGAAATAGTTCTCCTTCAAAAATATCCTTGAGGAAAGGGTAGAAACTTGTGGTTTATTTTTCCCATTGCTTCAAAATGACCTTCTTACATCTGCAGGAAAGACTCTCTGGGGGCTGTTGAACCATGAAAGCATATTCATTTAGGGCATTGGGTGCCACAGTGATTTCAACTGAGTGTTGGATGCGGTGCTGGAAAAAGAAAAAAGAGGGAGTTTGTGTTTTGTTGTTTTGTTTTTTGCAACCTGGCATGAAGAATGAGGTCAGGAGATGCGTGCTTGGGAAAGACCCAAAGAGAGAGCTGGAAACATGCCAGCCACACTGAGTCATAACACACATGCTTATAAGTATCTTTGTACCTTACAAAGTCCTGACTTCTCAAATAAAACCATCACTGCTGTAAAAGTATTTACATAAAAATTAAAGCAAATAGCATGGAGTGCTGCATGCATTCTCCCTTGTTCCAGCATTGTTTTACCCTGTGAACTATGACTTCTGTTTGCTTAAGGCAAGGCTGGGCCAGGCTGAAAAATGCTGTGTCTGCAATGAATGAAGGGAGAAACTTGAGTCATGCTTCTGCTGCTGCCCAAGGAGCTCAGCGGCTCTCATGATTTCTGGCTGTCATTTCACCTGTCCAAGAGGTGGTGTGAAGCCTGCCCCTGGCTTCTGCTTCCTAAAAAATAGGATTTGAATATAATTTTGGAAATAGGAAGGCTGTGTGCAGGCCACATGTGCGTACCAGGCAGCTGGACTTCAGGAAACAAGCACCTAAGCTGTAGGTGAATGGTGAAAGGTACAGGTGGTGCACATTTTGATTTCTTTGCAAATATATACACATTAAGTCTCGATGTGTGATATATATAATTATTGTTATATATTGATTAAACTTGTATTATGATTGCTGAAGTTTAGACATAAATGTACAATGTGTTCCCTGAAATGGCATAACAAAGAAGGTGGCATGATTTGTTTTTAATTTTTAGATTTTAATTTAAAGGAGATTATGCAGCTATGTTTCTTAATTCTGCCCTAGGGTTTCCCTGGTTGTTTGCGTCTGTTAGTTTTATTTGGAGTTTATAAGTAATCTTATTGTCATACTGGGAGGCCGAAATCATCTCAGCTAACCTGCACAGTGAAGATTGTGGGCTTATGGTGATGAACCTGCAGTTTAAGATGTTATTCAGTCGTTTTTTGGGTCTGAGTCAATAATGGACAATCCATTAGTTCCCCATAAGTTGTTTCAATGGCTAATTACTTGCACAGTTGCAGAAATTGTTCTTTAATTCTGTCTTACATTTTTGTGAATCGAGTTCCAGCTGTTGGATGATATTATACCCCTCTCTGCCAGCCTTGAGAGCCATCTATTAACAAATCTGTACTCCCTGTGGAAATATTTAAAGGCAGCAATTGAGTCAGTCCCTTTGAGCTTGGGTTGGGGGGGAGGGGGTGGCGGGGTGGTGTTGAGAAGTTACATAGATTAAATTCCTCTAGGCTTTCACTTGCCCATATTTCTAAGCGGTGCTGGGTGTGTGTATGTTTTGCTAAAGTGAGATAACTTGCAGTTGGAGGTGGTGTGAGTGCAGAGCAGGCACACGAGCACAACACAGCTCTCCCTCCGCTGGGGTGACGAGGCAGAGGCGATCTGACCCATGTAATTATGGTTAAATGTTTCGGGAGCTGGAGCTGCGGCTCAGCTGGGCTCTTGAGTCATCCGCTCTCCAGCATTCAGCTGCTTTTGTGCTGTAGGCTCCAGGGAAGATGCGCTTGGTGACTGTGAAACCTTTTTATTGCTCCTGCAATATGGAGCCATGTGACTGCAGGTGTTGGCAGCAGCTTAGCCCCTTATTTTGCTGACCTTGGATAGCACACGGTGTTGGAGAAGTTGAGGACTTTTTTTCAAGCTGGGTGGTGTGAGCAGGGGAAGCCCGCAGCAGAGCGGTGCAGGCAGGACAGCGGCTGCAGCCTGGACACAGCTGGGCTGGTGGGGGCTCTGGGGTGGAGAGACTCCCTGTGCATTTCTGGGGGTAGCACTGGGACCCAGTCCTGCGTGTCGCTGGGGCTTCCCGCTGCCACCAGGGAGACACCTTGGCTGGAAAACTGGGTGTCGGTTGGACACACGACATTCTTTTGTGTCCAACGTATTGCCTGGGGAGATGGAGATGACTCCAGGCTCTTCGCAGGAGGGTGACCTAGATCAGAGGCCACTGGTGGGCAGCGGTGAGTGCCCTCCCTCCCACAGGAGGAGGGACTGTGGTGACCTCCTTTCCTTCCACAGGAGGGACTGTAGCCAGCTGCTGCCAGGGCACAGGTCCTGTGGTCAGCACATTTAAAGACCCGTCCTATCAGCAGGTTTCACCATGTCACTATTGAAGCAGTCAGACGTGACAGAGTGGATTTAATTTATTTTCAGGTTTTTTTCCTTTTTAATTTATCTGTAAAAAATTTTCCTGAGTTTTTACTAGGGTAAAAGGGCCAATGAGATCAGGAACTGATGAGTGTTTTTGTGCAGCTTTCAGTAAAAATGCCAGGGAAGGGAGTGTGTAGGGTCCACAGACCTGTGTCTGTAACATGGGCAGGGGCTGGAGCTGCTTATGACTGTTTCCTAACTGAGACTGACTCCCTTAGGGATTTAAGTAGTTCCCATGAAAACAGAAATGCTTGATGTCCAATTGGGCCCTTTTTGGTGGGAATGTAAATGAGGGCATCCTTGGGCAAGCTTTGTTAAAATTGGGCTTCAGCCCTCTCGTGTTTTAGCGTTGCTTCTGGTTAGGGCTGAAGCTGTGTTGGCAGCAAAATGGTAAGCCAGAGTTGTTTGTGTAAACCTTTGTTGACAAAATAACTGGATGTACTACTCCTTTTAAAATGCTTGCCGAGAGATTTTTTTGTCTTTTTTTGGTTGCTGTGGGTGTTGAGTTACAAAGTTTGATTTCTTGGCCCAGAGCTTCCTGTATTCTAAAACTCTGGGCATAGCTCAGCCTTCTTCAAAGTGTAGTAGCTTGTCCCTCGTGCGAAATGCACATCCTGCTGCCAAAATGCTGGCTGCTTTCACTGCACTCATTGTGTTGCTTTTTTTTTTGCTGTTGGGAGTTTTTTTTGTTTTGTTTTGTTTTTTAACCCCTGCCAAGTAATTTGTCCTAGAATTTTTTGGGGGGAGGGTGAGGGGTGGAAATGTTTTTGATCACAATTCAGCAGCTGAATGCCAATATGTCACTAGAGCAAAGAAAAAGCTATCGCTGGTCACCCTAAACTATGCTTATTTTTTTGGAACTTGGCGGTGTCTGTCTTTTCTTTGGCACATGGATGGTCTAAGCTCTCCTGCCTCCTGGTGGGGATTGCTTGCTGATGGGGCTTGTGGAGTTTCCAGTGTGAGGTGACAGTGACAGCACACTGTGGTGCACTTACCACTTAAGGCCTGGAAATGTTAACCTTTTGCTTTGGCAAGAATGTTCAAATAGTAATTTCCAAAGACCTCAAGACAATTACGTGATTATGAAAATATGATGACTTACCTGCGTCACTTACGTCTTTATATCAGTTTGCTGACTTAATTTATTTGAATGCTAAAGGCTTTAGGGAAATACTTTTCCAGGGAGTTTAACTAAAGTGAGTACTAAATTTGACATAGACTAGTATTTCTTTTGACAAAATAGCATTTGTCTCCTAAAAATAAAGTAGAAAACATATGCCCCATGAGCCAAATTCCACTTGACTTTATGCTGAGATAAATTCAGAATAACTTCATTGTTATCAATACACAACTTCATTGTAACACTGCAATTAATGCAAATCACTAAACTGGAAAGAAAAATAACCTGAACCAAGAGACACAAAGGTCAAAATGGCAACGAGAAGATGGTTCACCAAAGTTGTCTCTTCAATTTCTGAAATATTCATTTTTAGTGTTTTGTTGGGTTTTTTTCCCCCTCCTCTTAATTACCTGGGAGAACACTTCCTGGCTGTGATAAATTTCTCCATGAGGGATTCATTATAAGGATTTTAACAATTAAGTTTTACCTCCTGCCTAACACCTGGTACATGCCTATTGCTGTTTGTAGAATAAAGGATTAGAGGGACTAATGCTCTGATTTGATAATACTTATGTTTCTGTTCTCTGTTAGAGCTGATCAGGTTGCATTTTCTTACACAGTATTTTTCTTCATTTTTTTGTTTTTTTTTTTTTTAATTAAAAATAATCTTTGTAGCCTTAGGCTTTGGGGGTTTGTTTGGTTTTGCTTGGTTTTTTGTGTTGTTTCAGGTGCGTGCAACTAATGTCTCCTTTTCTGTTTCCATCTCCTTTAGGATGACAGTGATGGGATTCCCTGGTCAGAGGAGAGGGTGGTGCGGAAGGTCCTTTATTTATCACTGAAGGAGTTCAAGAATGCACAGAAGCGGCAGCACAGCGATGGCATTAGTGGGAGCCTCAAGGCAGTGAACGGTGAGACACCTCTGTGGTACTGCTGGAAGGACTCGGTCCCTTCTCCATGCTGTGGCAGGGAGGGAGACCAGTGTACCATCTGGCATGCACTGTGCCCTTTTGATCTGCACGGAGGAACTTGTTTCTGGAGTGCTTGAAATGCCCGGGTTGAAGAATCTATATGTTTTGGTTTCTGGCTGATTTAAATGGGGATCTGGTGGAGGGCAGGTGGGAGGACAGGGACAGGCTGTCAGTCTGGAGAAATGGAGCCCTTCTAGTCAGTCCTGATGTGCTTAGTATGTCGACAGAGAAGGTATCCATTTAGAGATGATTGGCTGCAGTTACCTTGGGGAAGTACACTTGGACAGAATTTGCATACTGTCACTTAGATGTCACTTAAACTGGCTTACTAGCATCTGTCTCTGGAGTGATCCAAGGCCACAAGTGAAGCAGCATAGGATCTACATACGGAGTTAAAGGGCTGAGAGGATACAAGCACTGTGACATTGGACTCCCCTAGTTTAGTAGTTCACAGAGCAGTTGTTTAAAGGTATTAAAAGGAGATGCAGACAGGCTTAGATCACAGGAGCTTGAAAGGAATTGAATTTCATTTCTTTAATGCTCTAGTCAGTTATTATCTGTTGCTTCCCCTTCCCTTAAAGCTTGCTTTAAAAAGCTGTGGTGTCCTGAGAGGTGAACATAAAGTGCGTCTTTTTCAGATGCACTTAGACCCTTACTTGAAAAGGCTTTGTCATGGTGGCTTGAGCCTTGAAAGTGATGACTAGCAGGATTCAGATTTCTGGGCAGGCTTACAGTTTTCACTCACAAGAGCTTATTTGTTTCTTTATGGAGGTTTATGGCAGTTCCTTTTAGGCATGTGCATAACTATACATGTGCTAATGCATTAAAGCAGCAGCTGGGTGCTTGCTTGGTAGATTATTCATATTTATATGTAGCTTGTCTTGTTGACATGGTGAGTCAGATTCCACTGAGTGTTATTGCTGATGAGGCAAAAAACTAGGGGAATGGCTGGATAACCACAGGCAGCATGATAAAGTCACTGTATTGTGTAAGAAATTGCAAACTCCTTAATGTGATTAAAGAAGACCTCAGACTTCCGAGTTCAGTAATAATATCAAATGCTAATGTGATGGGAAGGGGCATCTAGCTTTAAGAGACAGCCATTTATAAGCTTGGAGGTGTACACAAAACAGCATTGGCTTTTTTCCCTCCAACACCTCTGCATCATTGATCTTCTGTCAAACACAATTTCTCTTGGAAAGTTTCTTATTCCATTGCGGGGGGTTTTGTTTAGTCAAAGGAAAAATGTCCAAAGGCATGAAGCACAGTAATTGTGTGTTAGGAGGCTTTGATGATGTGCCAGGTTACGGGATGACTGAGGTTTTCATGGTGTCTAGTTTCTCCAAAGGCAGCTTAGATAAAAAGTGAGTTGGCTGGGAATGCTGTGTCAATGCAGGTACCAGATATGGAGTATGTCACTGGCTTCCCTGGCAGCAGCAGAGCTCACATCTTCAGAGCTTTTCTCCTTCACAGAAATAGATGATCAGTCATTTGAGGGTTNTTTTTTTTTTTTTTTTTTTAATTTGAGCCAGAATGATATTCCATGTTGCTCTTTCTCTTTGCTAAATGAGTTTTTTAAAGTCTTGTCTTGGCACTGCTCTGTTTCAACATCTCTGTCCAAAGGCATTTTTTTTTAGCCATTGATATTTGGAAGTGTGTTTCATTATACAGAGAAAAATGAGCAAAAGAGAGGAGGATTGATATCGTGCAGTGACATCAAGAAAATACATTGGAACATGCAATTTGTTCATTACATTAAAAAAAAAGCAGCCGTGTATTTTGAAATCCATGGGTCTCTATGGACTGAGAAAAAAGCAGGTCATCCTGAGAAATTACTGAGCTATTTTGAATTCAGGGAAATGTGTAGTATTTTAAGTATGAGTCTTAGATCCCAGATTTCATACTGTTGGGAAGAAAAAAATTGTTTCCTTGTATGTATCCTTCGTTCAATTTTCAGGTCACATCCATTGTTTTTTGCATGTTGTTCCAAAGGGTAGCATGTGGTTAAATATAGTTTTATGTGAGTGACCCATTTTTTATTCATTTATTTATGTAACTGTTGAAAATCACAAAGGTTACCTTTCCAGTACCTGGCAAATGTAACCATTTTCAAAAGTGGAAAGGAAGAGTGTGAAGGAGATTCAGGCTCTCTGAACTCCCTGGTCTGTGCAAGAGTATGGATTGGTCTTGTGTGCTTCTATTAGATGAGGGGACTGCAAACAGCTAGGTAGCCGGATTTGATCTTGGTGCCACTATCTGTAATGGCCAGAGACTTTCTCTGGTCTAGTTTTTTAACTGCCATTCCTTTAATTTATTTTTTCATAGACTTGCAATCTGTAATTTGTTTTAGTAAAAAGTATTTATTTGTAGCAACAGAGGAAGGTAAAAGGTACAGCAGCTCCTTGCAAGTTGAGTCTTTTAAGAAGTTTTTATGCATTTGGAGCAGCTGAGGTTTGATAAACATGCTACAAAAGTTCCTTTGCCAGTGTTTATGAAGCTGCAGCTAAACTTGTATGAAAATGATTGTCAATTGTATTTCACCTGGTAAGTTCAGTAGTATCATTAATGATTTGGTAGCTGGAATAATACTACCTCTTTGATTGATAGTGTGAAAAGCAAATTATTTTAAATGTGGAAGATGAACCCATTAATAGAAGTCTTTTCTGTATTAAAGTCTCTGCAAGCTCTGATGTGCTGGTGGTGGCGCAGAGACAATTAACTTCTGTGCCTCCCTGAATAATAAAAATAAAATTTAAAATAAATAAAAATTGAAATTACTTTTGGCGGTTTTATGTACGATAATACCTTAGCTGTCTCTGTCTCACTATTAAATCTACTTTTTATCCTGAAAATAATCCAGCCATTTTCGGTTTGTGTCTGAAACCCTGTTACTTAAGTGGCTCTGATTAAAGAGAGAGGCAAGTGGGTATGTTTTGGTTGTCATATCAGTGGTTATATTGCATGTGCGTTTATGTTGACTCTGGATATTTGCAGATATAGAACAGCGCCCTACAGTATGTCTTTGTTTCCTACATGTTCCTCTTCAGCCCTTGGGAATATAAAATTTGAAGGAGGTGCTTGTGCTGGCTGTCAAGAAACTCTCTGCAGCCCTAAAAGGGATACTGGAACTCTGATCATGGAAACAAGGTCGTATGCTGGAAAAACCCAGTGGGACCTCTTTAGTGATTTTGATTACTACTGTCTGTCATTTGCATTAGGATTTTAAGAATAGGGATTGGTGTTCAGAATAGTGATACCAATTTTCAGAGATCTTCATCTAAAAGGAGAACTAAAACCTTTGGGAAATTGTTTTCTTCTTGTGTAGCTTAAAAATGTGAGATAGGGCTATAAAAAAAGGCAATGAAAGATGTAGTAATGGCTTGCATTCTGTTGATGAGAGTAAATCCAGTACCCTCAAAAGACTATATCATAAAGCAACCTTTTATGACCTAAGATTTTAAGTTCTGTTTTTCAACTCTCTAAATAAATTTGTCATACAGAAGTGCATTTCTTGAATGGAAAAAGTGACAAAATTTCCTTTTTGTTTAAGATGGTTAGTTAATCTACAGAGATGACGAACCAGACGTTAGAATTATTCAAGCAGATAGTTTGTTTTCACCAGCTATACTTTGTCCTAGAAAGGTGTCATGGCAGTTTCCAAACATGTCATCTAGGTTAAGCTCACAACAGGCATAATCTATTTCAGAAATCAAATGTATGTGAGGGAATGCTTTGGTTCAAGGCAGAAGTTGAAGTGTTGTTCATTAAGTAAATAAAGAGATGTGTAAAAACTGTAATTTTGCTATTCTGAGAGATTTCACCTTATATTTAAGGTTGTTAAAGGAACTTATTTATTTTATGTATGTTCTTTAAACAGAGTGGGAACCATGTCAGCTCATGGATGGAGGTGGTGGTTGGACCGTGAAGTCTCTGGTGCCCCTTTCTCCCATCACAGAATCATTTTGGTTAGAAAGGACTTCCAGCCTTTGTCTGATCACTACCTTGTTAACTAGACCACAGCAGTGAGTGCTATGTCCAGTTGTTTCTTGAACACCTCCAGGGATGGGGACTGCACCACTTTGTACAGGTCTGCTTCTGCCCTTAGACATTCCCACACAGAAGTTCACTTGACTTTTGTTGGAGAGTTGTTTTTTCCACAAATGATTTGTCTCCACAATGAAAGGCGGGGGGCTCTGAGACAGTTCTTGGTGGGACTGTGGTGCCAGACCCAGTAGCAGCACCAACCTCTTGATTCCTGGGTCTGCCCATCCCTTGGCTTCCACCCTGGCTGTTCAAGCCAGCTGGGGCAGGCAGCAGTGCAGTCTGAAAATAGCTCTTTTTGTCATTGGTGCATGCATTTTCAAATGTTTTCTGCTCACTGCATGAGGGTTTCTGTCCATGCTCCCCAGTGAGCCATGTTGAAAGAAAGGTGCCCAGTGACAGGGTAGTATGGAACTGCCTTCATCTGACTTCAGCTTGTTGGTGAAACCTCTTTTCCCTGGCCATGTAGATGGTACTCCAGGTGTGGCATGAAAGTTGCAAGAGATGTGGTAGAGATGCCTAAAGGCTGCTGAGCCGGGTGCTTTAGCTCAGTGCCGTGTATGATCTGCCAAAAGCTAACTAAGAGGGGATGGCAGCAGCTGCCAGCTGGGCAGCCATGTCTTTCCTTAGACCACTCTCTTCTCCTCTGACTCCTGCAGATGAAAACAGGGCAGCCTTTGGGGAAGTGGTGTTGTTTCAGCTGTGCCTCTGTGTGCCCAGAGCGGTGTGGGTCTCCTTCCCTGCCTGGGTTGGTACTCAGCATTCAATTTTGAACAAGAGAGCAGCCCTCTTCATTCACTGTGATGATTCAGATATACTGATAACTTCATCTCTCTTATTTCTGAAGGCTGCAATTAAGTACTGCAAGAAGGTTTTATGCTAACGTTTGTCTAGGGAGCTTTTCAATCCATCAGTGCTGTGAGATTGCATTTGTTGACAGTGGGTAATGTCTGTATGTCTCCTAAGCTTTAGTAGAAGATTGTAACTGCACCAAGGACCCTTGTCTGTAAGTGGATTTTAAAAATGCATTTACAGAAACAGAAATACCTCTTTCAACTTTGCAGTATTTTCCCTTTACATTCAGAGTAAACAGCCTTTTTGGCTAGTTTTAAACTCTGATTAAATATAGATGTTTTCAACTAGAAGATGCAGAAAATAAGCATTTGAGCAAATCTGTCATGGCACTCAACATCACTTTCACTTTGGTGCTTGCTGTCAACGGAATTTAAAGATTAACAAATAGATAACAGCGTGTTTGAGTTGGGCTTCATTGAAAATTTCCAAATCTCTTTTCCTTTCTTTGTTTTCTAGAATAGAATTAATTCTGAGCCTGCCAGGGACTTGCTTGTTTGTTCATTGGCTGACACAGGCTCTTCTTTCCCTTTTCCATCATCACCATTTATAAAAAATTTTTCAGGCCAAATTATGCCCTCAGTGATGTCAACCAAATTTGATTATGTCCATCCTGTCTTAATAAAATTTCAGTGTTTGGCAAGACTGATAGAAAATTTTCTTTCACAAGACACCCATATTCCTTTTCCTCTCAAATGTAACAAGGATGGATATTTCTTGAACCTGTGAAACAGAGAAATTATGTAATGAATTTTCTTAAAACTTACTTCATGACCATCTAAAAAGAGCTTCTGTTGCTCCTGAGTGCATTTCTAGGCAAATTCTAAAAAATAATCTTGCCTCCTTGCATATATTGCTTATTGTAGATAATAGAAAATGAAAATGGCAATGAAGAGTCTGCAGAGGCATGTGCATTATCTGTAGCAGACTGAGTTATTGTAGGCCTAAAATAAATAAGGTGAGGAAAGGTGGGAAAGAGTTCAGCAGTAGCTGATATGTCTGGCCCCCCTCCTTTCACCTTGTGCCTTGTGCTGGCTCTGCCATTTGTCTGCTCATGCAGTTCAGCCAGTCCAGAGTACTAATGTGGCACAAAACTAGCCCAGAAAAAAATCATTAAATAAAGAAGTAATTTTTTCCTAGTTTAATCAACTACACATGTTCATTAAGAGGTCAGGTGAGCACCATGTGCTCATTTGGTGGAAATTGGGAAGCAGAATACCTTACTGCAAGTTGGAGTAAGAGGATATCAGACTCCTCATCCCTTTTGATAGTAGCAAGCTGCTTGACTTGGCACATTCGTCCTGTCTAACCACAGCCTTAGGATTGGCGCAGTCATCTCGTCTAACCACAACCTCAGATGCTAGAAGGGACAACAGTTGCCAGGAATATGAGCAAAAAAAATTCAGCTTAAAAGTTCATTGAAAAGTGCTTCACAAGTGTAGGTGTTAGGTTTATGTTTCTCTTGAACAAACCAAACAAAAGAGCTAAATCGCATCTTGATGTGCTCTCTTCCAGCCAGGTTTTCTCTCCTAAACAAACAAACCAAAAATCAACCCATTGTCAGCTGGTCTAGGAAGGTGATTGTCCCACTCTGCTCTGCACTGCTGCAGCCTCAGCTCGAGTCCTGTGTGCAGCTTTGGATACCACAATATAAGAAATACATGAACTTGTTAGAGTCCAAAGGAAGACCACAAAGATTGTGAAGGGCCTTGAGGGGAAGCTCTATGAGGAGCAGCTGAGGTCACTTGGTCTGTTCAGCCTGGAAAAGGGGAGACCTCATTGCACTCTGTGACTTCCTTGTGAGGGGAAGAGCAGGAGCAGGCACTGATCTCTTCCCTGTGGTGCTCAGTGACAAGATTCAAGGGAATGGCCTGAAGTTGTGTCAGGGAAGGCTTAGGCTGAATATTTGAAAAAGGTTTTTAACCCAGAGGGTGGTTGGGCACTGAAATAGGCTTCCCAAGGAAGTGATCACAGCACCAAGCCTGACAGAGTTTGAGAAGTGTTTGGACAATGCTCCCAGGAATGGTGTGACTTTTGGGGATGGTGCTGTGCAGGGCTGAGAGTTGGACTCAATGATTTTTGTGGGTCCCTTTTAACTCAGGATGTTCTATGATTCTATCAACAACCTCCAGCACCCCCAAAACCCCACAAACAAATGCACCAAGAAAGCCCCACCCAAAACAAAAAAAACCCAAACTCACCACTTATATAGTGGTGAAATTTGTTGCATTGATTCTCCATGATAACAAAACTTGACTTTAACACCAACAGAGAAAACAATTTCGTTTTCCTTGACTCAGGATAATTCTGCATAGCTGCTGTCTTGGGTTTGTTTTCTGTATCAGCAGTCTGGAGATCACCCTTGAGTGTGGACAGGCAAACATTTTCATTTTCTCTTTATCAACTGCAAAATTTTCAGCCTCAATTTGCACCAATGCATCTTCTTGGCTGGCATTTGCAACCAAAAGAGTGGTGGTGGTTTTATGTCACAGGATTGCCACCTCTGTCAAAAATTGTACCTTTTGTCAATTCTAGTTTGCCTATTTTAGAAGTGACAGTAAGACATACCACTAAATCAGTCATTAAAATAGCATACTCCATTTTATTAAGAATGTAACGGGAAATAAAATGAGAATTACAAGTAAGTGCAGAGAGAAGTTTCACTCATACAGACAGGTTGTGTAATGCAGTTTACTGTAGTCAATCCTAGGGAACTGTGTTTTCTGAAACTGTCTCTGCTTGGCTTTGAATAAGACCTTTGCTAACTATTTTTACACTACAGCTTTAAGCTTTTAGTGCAAGACTACGTTTGTGGAGTGCTTTCAGAATATTAGAGGGAATATGTTTTCAGCCTTCAAGGGGCTGTCTTGTGTCCTAGAATCTCCACAGCAGTTTTTATTTGACGTGGGGGCGTTTTAGAAATGACTCTGTTTGAAAGAGTTTGAGAACTATTTGCTCCAGCAAGACATTTCTAGGGCCATTAGGCTGTATTTAATTGGAGCAGGTGTCATGTGTGCTGTAAGCCTTATTGTGTCAACCCTGGCAGTAAAGTGGTTTTAGAAGGAAAAGCAGAGGTTCTGTGACTGCTGATGGGCACAGTAGCCAATTCAGCAAGTTGCCTGACACAGCTGCCAATGTGCCGTACTCTTCACCTCAAATGCCCTATGTTACTTGTGTTCAGAGGCCTTGACTTGTTAAGAATATGGGATGCCAGTCAAAATGGGTTTGGGGATCTTTGTGGTGATGTGGAGTAAACTGAAAGCACTGAAAGATTGGTGTCTCGTTATTTTAAGTGTCATTGATCTGCATCTGAATGTAGAATTTCTAATGTGAAAAGCAAGAAAATCAGTCACCTTTTTAGAGGAATGAAACTTCAGGAATTAGTCACATTCATTACATGGCTCATAACAGCCTGGGAGATTGGGCTGTGTTCTGAGTGCATTTGCCTCCACATTCTGGTTTGGTTTCATTTGGATCTTTTTGATTTAAAATCTGCAAGAAACCATTCTAAAATAACTGCTCTCTTTAAGTAACTGATGATGATGAGAGGTTCATCACATAGCAGATACGTTCCAGAGCTTGTGGGTGAATGTCTTCCAAGAAATAAATATAGCCTAGTACGTATACTGTTAAGTCATAGCAGATTGCTTTCCATAGTAATAGATGTGCCTGCATTTTTAAATCTTCGTGTGTATGTGTGTGTCTGACTAGCACAGATTTATTACAAGCAGTTAAGGTGATGTTGTATTCAGAATTAGTTGAATACATGTTTTCAAAAACCTGCCTTCAATGCCCTTTGTTTCCCAATTTAAATGAATTTAATACTGGGGGTGTTGTTGGTCGAGTCAAAGGTAAGCATACAGAAGCCTTGGGCTTTGGGCACCAAGGGATAACAGTGACAAGCTTAACTCATAGGTGTTTTTTCTGGTACATATGAAGGACTTTCCATCTCTGGGAGCTAAAGACAGCTGAATTTCCACCCTTATCCATCCTGTTTTCTCCCCTTACGAGACTGTTAGTGAGCACTGCAATCACAGTCAGGACTGTGTGATGTTTCAGATCTGTCCACTGAGAGGCTAACTCATTCCAGATAAGCCCTGAACAGACAACATTCATTTTTTACTTTGCTCAGAATTTCCTGTGCTTTGTTCTGCATCTGTTTGTGAAAGACTGCGTTATCTTTGAAAGCCTTCATCTTGTTTTCTTTATTCAAGCTATACGCTAAAATGGAAAAAAGGGAAGAGCTGGAAGGAGCCCAGCTGGAGCAATCTGCCAAAGATCCCACAGAGGGATGGAGCTGGCAAACTCCTGAAACCTCATCAGCTGACCTCTGGTGCAATTTGGGAAGCCAGGAGATAAGCCACTTTTCCTGCTAAAGGTTTGGCAGCCTCAGCCAGCCATTCCGAGTGATGCCTAAAGACCGCACTGGCATTTAATTGCATTTTTCTCCTCCTTTTTTCATCCCTCACTCAGCTTCAGTAGTGGTTGACCTTAAAAATATTTCAGTTAAGTCTCTTCTTAGTCTTTGTATGTGCGTAAACGGACATGTGAGAGCTAAATCACATCTTGACGTGCTCTCTTCCAGCCAGGTTGTCTCAAAAGCAGGTTCTCCCTAAAATATCTCCTTCAGACGGTGGTTCTTGTCTCTCGTGCTGTGAAAGGTGAAAGTGTTCCATGGCCAACTGTTTTTAAAGATGCTCTGCAAGCACCCTAGTGTTTTTTTTTTAAGTTACGCCTCCTATGTATGTGGATGGATTGAAAGAAGCTTAGAAGTGATGAAAATGGCACAGGAGTACAGTTTTTTCCTTTCTTCACAACGTGGGAAATTTCTTTCTGTTCAGGGTGGAAATGCTGTCAACAATGTTAGAAGAGGGTGCAATGATAGAAGTGTGTCCTTTCATATCTATGTATTTTCTCATTGAGAAAAGGCTTCTGAGTTCTACTGCCACACACGTATACAGGTGTATTGGTTGGAGGGGGCTGAAGAGGAATTTCATCCCCTTTTGTTTTTTCCTGACCCCTGCTCCCTTCTGGCATGCTGAGATCTTGTTTCAGAGCCTCAGGCTTTCTCTCAGTCTGTGGCTCCCTATGCCAGAAGGAAGTGATAAGATTGCATGGAGCTACAAACCTCCGGCTTGGTACAGGAGTGGGCTGGGGCTGGGGAGAGGCATATTCCTGTTACACAGTCTGCATGCAGGACTTATTTTCACTTTCCTCCTCTTGGTTGCTGTGGTCTATCTGTCTAGAAACATGCTGTTTCTCTTGCAAGGAGAAGACTCCTAACTTTTCTCTTTAATGTGACAATCTATTTGACGGGGCAGTAAGCAAATAACTCTGTTTTGCGAAGATAATAAAATCTGGTGCTTTCTAGAGTAGTTGTTCTCCCTCTTTGCATCTCGGGAGGTCAGCAGCAATTACCTTCAGGTGGAAGTCATGAATAAGGGATAGAAGTTACAGGAATGTGGCTTGAATTCCAAATCTTCTTGAAACATGGGGTTTTGCTTCTCTTCTCCCCCTCCCCAAAATCAATTGAAGATGGGCTTTTGTGCAACAATGAGGTCTGTGGTTAGGGACTAGTTGTCAAGTTTTATTTAGATGGAAACCTGTCCCAGAAGTGTTACCTCATCTCATTGTCCTGCAGGGATGAACTTCAAATGACAGTTTACATTTGCCTGGAACTGACCTTCTCTAATTGAAATGAACAAGGCTGTCTTATCTAAGTAGATAAACACAGCCCATTTGCAATTGTAGATTTAAATGCACTCTTTCATAGATTACCTTGGAACAGTATGGCTGTCCTTGAATATTTTAAAGTCTCATTAACAAGAGACCAGAATTGAAGAGTAAATGTTCTTTGTGAAAAAGGGGTTTTTGAGCTGCAAGCGGATGCTGATCTCTGCTAGGCTGGAGTAAGAATGTTTGGTACAAAGTCCCCTTTATGCCAGCATGGAAGGCGCCCCAATAAAACTGGCATGCAAAGTCATGAAGGTTGATTAACATCCACAGCATTACACAGGGTTATATACAAGTACTCTGCTCATTAAAGTAGAATAAATGGGCCATTAGTTAAGGTATTGCTTAGCACAGAAAACCACCTTTCTTTCTGTTGTGGATCTAGGCTTCTGCCATTAACAGCCTGGAAAGCAGTCTTTTTAGAAATAGTTGACTGATTAGAAAAATGAGTTTAAAATACTTCATGCAAACTTGAATATTGGAGTTTATGGGGGAAGTTTTGCAGATTTTCAGTTTCTCTGGCATAGCTGGATATCGAGATGGTGCTGGATTGCCATCTGGCTGGATCAAAATTATAACTGCTCAGTAATTTTTTGTTTCAAGCCTCTCAAATAATTTCGAGCTCAGTGAGGCTAGTCTCATGAAAACTAGATTTGCAGGGAAACTTAGGGACAGACTTATGAGAAAGAGTCTGCTCTTTAGTCTGTGCTTTCCTACCTCCAGGAGAGATTCTGCCAGGGCAGACAAGGGGCTCAGAAATTTTACCAAGGTTTTAGGAAAATAACTTTCAGGGTTTTTTTCATGGCTGATGTCCCTCCTGACCTTTGTTGACTAGGGAGTTCTTCAGGCAGCAGGAATGAGAAGGAGATGGTGTTTTTCCATGCCGTCTGTTTCCTTTTACTCAGGTTGAAAGCAATGGAAAAGTACTGGTTTGGTGTCATCTTGTCATGAGAAGTCTTCATTTCCCTAAAGTGATAAGGACAATAGGAGGGATCTCACTGAGCTTTTAGTTGGTGTGTCTGTTTGTTCTAAAGTTGAATGCTGTTCTGCAGCTCGAAGGAGGCAGTTCTCAGCCCCAAGGTTTGGGAACAGGTGGTAGTGGCAATTTCAGCAGGATTTTGGGAATTCTTGCGTTATGAGGAAGGGGAAGGTGCCCTCTATAGGGGGCAGATTTTGTCCTTACGTGGCCTTTTAAGTGCAGAAGATTATTTGGAGAGTAGCACTACTTACATAGGTCATGCTCTAAAACCAGGTGGGGACATGCCAAATGAAAATAAAAGTTCAGCAGAATTAATTTGCTAAGGTGTAAGAGAATTCTGTTTCAAAAGTACGCACATTTCTCTCTGCCCCCCCCCCACCCCAAAGCTTTCAGCTCGACTGACTGTAGGTACTGTTTTGAGGAAAAACTGGTGTATGGCCCTTCTGATTGGCACCTCAACAGAGAGCTCATCTTAAAGAACATGCTGAGAACTTAAAGAAACACGCTGTCTTAGTCAGAAACTACAGTGAAGAACAAAGGGAAAGCTGCTGGAACCTCATGGATTGCAGGAGTTTCCCACAGCATACATTTTGCCTCTCAAAATTCACTAAAGTACATCTACTCAAGTTGCAGTTTTGCTAAGCAGCTGTGTGCAGCACATGTTGCTGAACACATTTGTGCTGTCTGTGAAAACAGAGCATCCCAAACCTGCGTAGGTCCCTGGAACACTGATGCATGGCTTCCTTCAGAATTGCGGAGAAGCTGTTCCTGGTCCAAATCTAGCAGTGTCTGCTGCCGGTGCCTGTCGTGAGAGATATTCCTGTTTATACACCTTGCTCTCTGTGAAATGTAGGTCAGGATTTTTAGCTTATGATTGCTCATAGGACAAATAATTTTCAGGTACATCCATGTTAATACGGGACAATTAGGTGTACTCCCTCTCTGTTTATCTGAGCTCTTCATCTTGCTGACATCCTATTTCCTCCCTTTTAATTGGAAGGAGGAAAAGGTGCTTTGCTGTTTCTCAGTGTACTTTTCCTCTGCAGCTACTTGTGTTTTTATTCTGTCTTTGTCCTCATATTCTGGGCTCCCTTTGAAGTGTGAGAGTCTGTTCCTGTGCCACGCAGTGCCGTGCTATGCCGACAACTCCAGGCTGCTTGCTGCATGCTCAGTGTTACAGCCATGGAGATTTCTTTTTTTTCCTTTCCCCCACCCCAACTCCTGGGCCATCCAGCCTAATGTGAGAACAGATTGGCCTTAGTATTGGGAGAAAAGATCTATAATAAGCACTGGGGACATGCTGGTAAAAAGCATCAGCATGGTATACCAGCTCTGTTGGAGTACTGACTGTACATTAATTCTCTAACTTATAATTAGCTATATTAAATTCCAATTTTCTGAAAGGAACCATTATCAAATAACACTCTGTTTGAAATCTCAAAGAAACATAAGGAATGAAAGCTTAGTCCTCTTATGCTTTCATCTTTCAGAAGCAATCCCTATCTCAACATCTTGACCTACATTTTCTTTTTACCCTCTCCAAGAAACATTGTGTGGATTTAATGTCTCAGAAGGGAGGTAGGGTTTTTTTAATGCATGTGTATGTGTTGACATATAAAGTTTGGGGAAAACAATGAGGCCTTCATGTCCCCGATGGTTTTTTTGGGGGTTTTTTGGTTTTGTTGTTT
>VZTT01039503.1:8724-21425 GCA_013400855.1 Buphagus erythrorhynchus | reverse complement strand
TTTTTTTTAAAGACTTAAAAGTGTTTCCCATAGTATCTCTGAGGCAGATTTTAGGTTCAGAAAGCAATTAAATGTAAAAAGTCTAACCTATTCTTTTATGGTCCAATTATATAGATCTTGCTTCTGCCAAAGCCTTTCCTGATTTTACACGGCAGTAGAAAAAAAATTGGGCTTTCATTCCTTCTTGCATCGTACTCTCCATTTGCATCTAGTCATAAATTTTCTTTTTATGATTAAACGGGATGTTTTTATGTTTGTTTGTTTATTTTGGGGAGGGGTGGTATGCTTAAAATGCTAGGTTTGTTCCCATTTGTTCTCACCTTTACTGTGTAGCTGTTTGGTGTTACTAATAAGCAGTTCTGCCTGGGAGTTAGGCTTTAACCTGGGTGGCTTGAGCATGCACAGAAGCAAAGGGTGTCAGTGCTGCTTTCCCATTAGATTGGTCCATCTTTCCCTCTTCAAAAGGTATTTCCAGTCCTCACGGCGTGCTCGACCATCCTCTCTGCTTCATTCCACCACATGGGGTTATGTCCTGTCTTCTCCAACTGCAGGATGAATGTTGCTATAGCCTTGCCCCATGTGGGAGCAGGGAGAATTCTTCTGCCTTTTGTTCAGTGGGGTTTTTCTTATTTTTGGAGGGGCTGGTGTGTGTGTGTATGTGTGTGCGCTTGCGCCTGTTATCACTCTGAGCACATAAAGTGCTAAATGCTTGCTAAACATTAACACTGTTTAATAGTCTTTGCAACTTGAGAAGCATTGTAGGGTGGGAATGTTCTAACTCCAGGAAGACTTTGTTTGAACTGTTCCAGTTTAATATGTGTCTCTAGCTTTTTATTCACAGGGTACTGTGAATGTACAGAGGGATTCCATTTGTCTTTTTTTTCCCTCCTCTGGTATTGTCACATCATACTGAAATAGAGTTAGGCAGTGTTTTGACTATCAATAATGCACTTTTGGCCCTAGATCAGGGATTTTTTTTTTTATTGTAGTGATACAATGGTGAACTTCAGCATACTCACAGCCTCTTGGGTATATTTTGAAAGCTCATCTACCTCTTTATCATATATTTCTATGCTGTTCCATTGCATGTACCTCCCACCCCCTCACTCCCATTTCTCTGGTGCTGTACTTGAAACAAGAAATATGCTAATGAATGCTAGCCTTCAATTACACCAATGCATGAAAGGAACATTCTATGTAATGAGTTCTTGGTTGGGGAGGAGGAAACAGTATTCTTAAAAAATTGCAAGATAGCATTTTATCTCCTTTGCTTATTTGGAAAGGTAAAATCATTAAATGCACATCAGTGTATAGTCTTGGCTGTATAAGTGTGTGTTGATGGTTGTCCCAAGGTTTCTATTAAGTCAGGAAGCAGCTAATGCTGTTTCACTTCCTCTTCTGATGCCCTGAAACATGAGCAAAAAAAGCTGTTTAATAGCAGCAGAATGTTTCATGGTGGTGGAATTTAACTCCTCTGGGGGCTGGTGTGTCAGGAAGTCTCCTTAACATTTCAGAAGCCTTCTCTCCAGCATCAGGTTTTCAAGTGGCTGCCCCCCTACCCCAGCTCTCATCTCTTCCCCGCTGTGGTTTGCCTGTAGAGCTCACAAAAGGAGGTGAAAGTAAGGTTAAGCTGCTGGTCTCAAGAGCTGGAAATAGAGATGGAAATTGCTTGGCTTGTGAGAGGAGCGTTTCCTTAAAGGCTGTTACAGCACTGACATTTCCTGTGTCGATGCTTCAGAGATCTGCGTTAATGCTGGCAAGAGTCGGTTGTCCCTGCAATTAAAACGGGAAGGATCTCCATGTACAGTCTATCGGGTGGCCCGAGCTGGCCCCTTTAACGTTGTGTTGCCGTCTCTTTGACCTGTGTGCCATTCCTGCAGTGAGATCCTCGGAGCTCAGCTGATGGCTGAGCATAGGATCCTCCTGCTTTTATCCCCTCACCTGCTCTCCAGCTGCCGCAGTGCTGGATCTGCTCTGGGAGAGATTTCTCCGAAGTGTCTTCCAGCTCTAGATTTATTTCCTGGCATGTACTTTTCTATTGCACATTCCCAGCAGGTAGGCAGCTGATAGATGTCTGCCAACCTCTGCTGCTGCTGTCAGCATCGCATAGGAATGGGCTGGAATCCCTACATTGGGCAAGGGCTTAGTGCTCAAATAGAGGTGAAATGTCATCACTGCTGTGCACACCCGTGGCTGAAAAATTTGTTCATTTGTGTCGGGTTTTCGTATTGCACTTGTGCTTTCAGTTTGCTGCAGTTGGTCTCAATGTTTTAATGTCACGAGCCTGCTCTCCTCTGACAGTAACTCTGCAAACAGATTACAGGGGACTGAGTGCAACAGCAGAGCAGTTCTTCATCCTGAGCATGGAGTGTACTCCTCTGACCTTTAATTTTAAAAAGTGAGGAAATTATACTACTTACTTGCCTGTCCCTACATGAAAAAAAAAAGGAAAAAAAATTCCCTTCTTCTGAGAAGGGAAACATACAGATATGCAACAGATTTCACAGTAAGATAGATGGATTTTTTTTGTCTTATATATTTTTTTAAGCATCCTGGTTTTGCAAATATGGTTTAAATAGGTTTACTTACTCTATGGTAAAAAACAAAATCTTTGTATGACCACATTGCTGTTTCATGCATTAGAACCATGTCAAGTGCTTTAAAGAATATATTTTTATAATCAATTTAGCAAGCTAGATGAGAATCCAGTGACAAGGAGGAAGACATCCTAAAAGATGAAAGACTGAGTTTTGGGAGCTTTCCAGGTGGTTGAATTTTCATGTCGCTTTACAATACCTTGTAGATACTTTCTGTGAAGGAAAGGAAATAAATGCTGGGTAGATGGTGCCAAGGGGAAGAGTTATCCCCCAGGAAAAGCAGCTCTGGTTTTCCCCTGAAGAGAGTTCCATTTCTCTATTAGCAGTGAGGCACCAAGCATCATGGATGACATTTAGGGTTACAGACAAAAGCCTTTGAAACCAACAGCTTAAAAACAGTGTTTGAGAATTGCTCAGGCAGCTTTCTCCCCTCCCTCTTTCTGGGATATCACAGGACCTTATGCTGGCCTGGTTGTCAGGTCTATGTTAAGGCTCTGAACAGACATGTGAGCACTCAGGCTGGCAGGGAATTTGAGATCTGGCTGCAGGCAGTGCCGATGCATCCCTGGCGTTGCAGGAGGCAGCCTGCCTCCCTGCCTGCAGTCCAACCAGACTGCCCTGGCGTCCTGCACTAGGGGAGGGCTGTCTGGCATGTTGCTGAAGAGGCTAGGGTGTTATGTTAGAAGTGCCTGTGACCGATTTTTTTTTTTTTTAAGTCAGTGGATATTTAATTGCTGTAAACTCAGCGATCGTAATTCAAGTGCTTAGTAGAATGAGGTGACATGCCAGAGGAAAAAAAAAAAACAAAACCCAAAAAACTTCATCAGCAAAAGAAGTTGACAGCTTGATTCCTGGAGCTGACTGATGGATGATCTCAGAGTTAGGGAGGGCACATCTACTAAAAAGTTATTGAAAATATGGAGCAAAAGTAATTAAAGTGGTTTAATTCATATCTGTCATATGTAACTTGAGTTCATGTAGAACACCTAGCATTTAACTCAGTTAATTTTTCCCAGGACAGGATGAGGACTTCTTCTCTCCTTATCTTTGACTGAAAGTTCAGAGCACCTCCAATGAAGGGAGGGCTGAATCCATGCTCATCTCTGCTGGCTGCATGGGACAATCACTGTCGCTCCATTAACAGGCTGTGTGTTCTTGCAGCAAGCAGGATCCTCATCGCTTGTGTCACATTGGGGGAAAAAAATTTCTATCTGTCTGGAGAGCTGCCCGTGCTCCTGGCAAAAGTCATGAAAGGCAAATCTCAATGACATGCATTAAAATATCAAATGGGACTCTATGCAATTAGAAGTATGTCATTCAACCTTTGCTTTTCACAGCTTTTGTCACAGAGGCACAGAATTAGAGACAATTAAGCAGAGGATTACCTCCCCAAAAGGGCTTTCTGGCAGATATCTTGTCTTTTCCCCATCCTTTTTCTTAGAGCACACTGCTGTGCTGGAGCCCTCCTATTCTATAGAATCTGCTGTTTTGTTTACCTTTGAGGTGTGTGTAGAAGTCAAGCCTCATACATTTATGTCTCTGATAATTTTATTTAATTTGGTTTGGCTCTCTGTTCTTGCTGCTTCTCACTTGCAAATGGAAGAGGGTTGTCCCAGTCCATCAGAGGAGTGTGGATGTTACATAAGAGTCATGCTGCACTCTTAGCTCCTGCTGCCAGCTCTCTAGGCTTCTCCAAAGACAGCACAGAGGGCCAGCCTGGCCCATTTGCCTGCTGCTGCTTTCTCAGGAAAGGTGCTGGCTGCTCAGGACACCAGTTCCAGCAATGGACTTTTCTTCATCTCCATCAACCCAGAACATAAGCCCGTCCTGTTTATGTGATCCCCTCACCACAGATCACTGGGAACTGTGCTTCATTAGATGAAAAGCACGTAGCAAGTGTTCATCAAGATGCTGTTTAGCTGTTGTTCCCAGTTTCATGCAGATAGGCAGTTTTCAAATTACTCAATCCGTAAGAGTTTCTTAGAAATCCCAACAAATATAGCCAAGCCTTGCTAAGCCTCTGGTTTTTAGTAGCACATTTCTTCCTTTTCAGGTTCACAAGTCTTCATTGTTACTAAGAAGTTGCTTGCCTTTTTATTTCCCTTGTTGTTTTATTTGCACATTCATACATTGTATTTTCTTCCAATTAGCAGGCTCTTCCTTGCTTCGCTGTGTTTGCCTTCACCTTCTTTCTTCCTCCTTCTGTTATACTCTGTGGAGACACAATTGCTAATTGTTACTTTCTAGTGTAGAATAGCTGTTGTCTAGAGACATGCTTTTGGCATAGCTTTCTTTCTCATGTTACTTAAAATACCATAATGTCTTTTTTTAATTTTCTTTTTCATCTTTACTAATTTTTACCTAGTCCCTAGGTGCCAAGGTATGGATATTTTTGAAGTGTGGATTTATTGTTCCTTTGTCCATCTATACCTAGTGGAAGCTTAACTCTGAAACAGGATGAGTCTAAAGGTATAGCCCTGTGATGCTGAGGTAGGGGGAAATGACTGAAAAATAGGACTGCTGTGGTATATTACAGTTAAGCTAGCTCTGTAAAAGTACTTCAGGAGGGGGAGGAATTGCCCTCGCCTATTGACATAAGTGTGACAAAGACCTGAAATAATGATTAGCTTGCTTAACTTAATTCTTATTTAGCAGTGTAATCCATGCTCTTTCCCTCACATGGGAGGTATTTGTGAAAGACAAGTAAAAATACTTTGGAAACAGAGTCAGTAACTTTTCTCCAAATAGCTCTCAAATGGATAAAACAAAACAAAAAGGTGGAAAGAACAAAAGAAAAAACAAAACATTTTAAAATGGAATTATTTATTTCACAGGTATATTGCAGGTTTTCTTTATTCTCTCCCATGGGGCGTTACCCCGCTGGTTTTCCATTCAGCTGTAAAATTCCCCAGGAAAGGCAGGATAAACAAAACATGATGGTTTTGGCATCAAAACCAAAGAAGAATTTATTTGTACCTCACTGATAATTTTGTTAATACCTGAGAACATAGACTTTTCTCTCTCTCAGTAGTTATGTTGATATTTCAGTTACTGATACACTTGAACTAAATGGAGATAAATTGTATTTTTTGTGGACCTGCTTGTGTCTGTAATTTCTAATAAAATGCATGTTTAACTCTGTTTCCAGGTTGCATATGAGGGAAGGTGTCTTATAGGACAGTTGCAAATCTAAGGGCACTTTACTCCACAAATAAAGCCACTCTGTCCAGCACCAAATTCTACACAAAATCTCACGACACTGAGGGATGTTAATAACACCAGTACCATGTCTCATGTCATGGTTACTGTCTGTACCCTTCCTTGTGTTTCACTGTGGAAGCTGAACTCACTACTTTTATTTTAGATTTGGGTGAGCTGAGATGCCTGGAGAGGAGGTGGCCTCTGCAAGGGCACCTGCTTGGTGATGGCTACATCTGGACAGAGTCCAGGTCCCTGCATGCTAACCAAGCTCTCTTCCTGGTGTTGGTGTTCCTGTTTTTCTGCTGAAGGCTTCATGCCTTCTCAGACTACATATCTGAACATCAAAGGTCTGTAGCTTGCATTTGGAGTCCTCTTTCTTGTTCCTTTGAAGCTTTCTGACAGCAGTCAAAGGAGGCTGTGGGACTGAGGTATATTTGAGTTGAGTGCATCAAATAGTGTGGTTCCTTGACAAAGCACAGGAAGAGTACACGGTGCTCATTTCCCTGCTGCTAAAAGGGAGTGTTTATGGTACCATAAAATTGCCTGTGTTTGTTTGTCAAAACTTAATGGTCTTTACACAGCCTGGTACCAACTTACCAGAAATGCTACTGCTCTCCCTTTATCATACAGCTCCAGGGGCAATTGGTAGGAACTTGGTAGCACAAGGTACAATATAACACACAGTGAGCAGCTGGTGGGTGGTGATCATTAGTTCTCTTTCCTCCTCTCTGATCTGCTTCATTCATAACAGCTTTGGCTTTTGGGCTTGGGGACAATTGTTCCTTAGGTTTCCTTTCCCCCAGCCTCCCCTCTGTAAAATTAGGGAAAATGTTGGAAAAAACCAAGGGTAGCCATTTGTGCTTTTAAGGTATGACTCAGTTGTCTGCATTTGTAGGAAGGAGATTTAAGAGAGATGAGTTTGTTCTCTCAGCTTTTTTTGGGTCAGCATTACTGCTGCTATCTCCCTCACCTGTCAGTGAGCACCTACCTCACTGCTAAGCCTGGTTAATACTCCAGTTCCCTCCATCATCCAGGTCACACCATCATGGAGTCCAGGCTATGGCCTCCATTCTGCCTTATGAGGTATAAAGTGCCAGAAGAAGTCATGTGTTTACTTGGAAGAATGAGAAGTTCAGAGTTTTTTTTGTGTCCTTAGAAGTGGAGAAATGTCTTTAATCAGAGAGCTGTGTCTCTGAATACTTTAAAAAAAACACCCCAAACCTAAAATAACAGAAGTATGGACAAACGTCAGGTGAGGTTTTTCTCTATTTATACAGTGCAGACATTGGCAGGTGTTTTTTTGGTGCTTTATTGGTTTCTTTTGTTGTAAATTTCTTTCAGATGCATATTTCATAAATCAAACTGGGGCTTGAAGTATGTCATATGGCCTGGGGTAGTTTCCTGTCAGAATTAAATTAGGTTCATTTTTGACTGTTGTATTCCTGTTTCTATGAGTTTAATACCACCCCAAACTCCCTCAGATGAAAACAAAACACCCTAGAAAGTGTTGTGTTGAAACAACAGCACAGTTAATTTTAATTAATGCTGCTAATGGGTAATGGACTAATATGTAGGACACAAAGTCACAAAATGTCTTTGGTTGCTTAATAGTAGTTTTGGATGGAGCTGTAATAGGAGTAAGGGAGTAAGGTTTTTTTCAACCTGTATTATTTAATCAGTTCTCTTTGGTGATCTGGTCTTTTGACAGCCTGACAAACACATCTTGTGCTGTAATGTCATTCATGCTTGGCTTCCATAGTAATGATGTATATCTACATATAAAAGCACTCTTCTAGTCAGTTATGAAGACTGTACAAGCTATTTGCTAACAGTCTTTGGCATAATGGTACTGCTTTATGCATATGCTCTGTTGTGTACCACAATCAACCTGATGTCCAGTGGCTTGTCATCTGAGAAGCCCACGTACTGTTAATTACCATCATGGTGGCAGCACAGAGCATCGTGTGGCATAAACGATGATGTTTTCATGCTGTGGCTTTTTTATTTAGAGGCAGAAAATTGTTGCGGTTTTGCATTACTAAATTAGATGAAAATAGCCTTTATGACAACTATCCTTAAAAAAGTGGACAGGGAATTCATATCTCTTACCCCAGAGAAAAATGTGGTTTGTTTTGTTTTTAAATTGTCACTATCATGAAAACCCCATTCTTTAGTCTCTGAGAGAACCAGAGCATGAAAATAGACCTTATTTTTGAAGCATGTTGTCTGTTTAATATGTAATGTGATACCTTGTCATGCTGTGACAATGTGACAGATGGCATTTGCACTATAAAACTAAATTATCTTTTGTGCATAGCTATACAACAGCTAAATACAGTAACTCGGTACAGTGTGCTGATTAATGCAGACTGCAGATGTTTTAGAGATACCGGTGTGTTTAAACTTAGCATCAAATGATTAATGTATTTATTTAACATGCCTACCAAGATTCTGGTGGTGTTTCATCACGCAGTCTAATGTGTAAAGGGTGGTTTCAGTAGAAGTAAAATTTAGGATTACAGACAGTGCAATGTAGATTTGTATTTCATTGCAGCTGGTTGTCTGTTACTTATAAAAAATGGTGTTAATAATGATATTATGCAAATAAACTTATACATAAAGATACAGCTTATAAGAAACTGTAGCACCCTGCAGTACAAAATTGTTCGGGTTGGAAATGACCTCTAAGATAATCAAGTCGAACTGTTAACCCAGCAGTGCCCAAGTCCACCACTAAACCATATTCCAAAGTGCTACGTATGCACATCTTTTAAATAACTTCAAGAATGCTCCCTCAACCACTTCCCTGGGCAGCCTGTTTTAGTGCTTGACTCCCTCTTCCGTAAAATTTTTTTTCAAATACCCGTCTAAACATCCCCTGGCACAACTTGAGGCTATTTCCTTTTGTCATATTGCTTGTTGACTGGGTGTAGAGACCAACTCCCACCTGGCTACAGCATCCTTTCAGGCAGCTGTAGAGAGCAATAAAGTCCTCCCTGAGCCTCCTTTTCTCCAGGCTAAACACCTCCAGCTCCCTCTGACACTCCTCATCAGACCTGTGCTCCAGACCCTTCCCCAGCTCTGTTCCCCTTCTCTGGACATGCTCCAGCCCCTCAGTGTCTTTCCTTGGGGTGAGGGGCCAAAACCGAACACAGGGTTTGAGGTGTGGCCTCACCAGTGCTGAGTACAGAGGGACAATCACTGCCCTGCTCCTGCTGGCCACACTGTTGCTGATACAGGCCAGGATGCCATTGGATTTTGGCCACCTGGGCACAGACTGGCTCATGTTCAGCCACTGCTGACCAGCACCCCCAGGTTTGTGTTTAGGTGGTGCTAGTCAGGTGTTCATGGTGTGGGATGGTTAAACTTCAGATTTTACAACACTGCAGTTAAACCCTTTCTAACTTTTGTGTCAGCTCTCCTAAATGGGATGTTGCAGAAAGAAAAAAAAAATCATTAATATTTTAAAACAAAGCTTTCCTGTACAAATCCCAAGACTGCACAGTTGAAATTTGGACAGGCATGTTACTCCATAAGGGAGCAGAGCTTTAGCTCCATGCTTATGTAAATATAATCCCTGCTATTTATTAAATGCTCTCATAAGGAACATTGTCATCCTAGCATGGTGAGAATGCTGTCTTGAGTAAATCCCTTTTTTTACTTACTGTAATTTGTGTTTGTTTTGCTGCTTGCCCTGGAAACTGGACTTTTCTACCAGCCCAAAGCACTTCAGCTTGCAGGGATCAAGGAGGAATGCAGGGAAAGGGCTGCCAAGGGGGAAACCAACTCAGAATCTCTTGGCAGTGGGAAGAGAGTATCCTTGTGTAGTCAAGAAACACCCAGGAGTAGAGTTATGTATTTCATAAATTGTTGAGATTTGCAGGATGGCTCCTATGGATTGTGGACTCTCTGATGTTATCCTATATAGAAAGCTGCGAATATGGTCATGTTGAAATTGCCTTTGTTTAGGTCATTTAATGGTTTTGATATCTTTTGTGTTTGTAGGGTGTTGACTGCTGATTTTCCTAACATAATGGCTTTGCGGGTTGCCTCTGACTGTGGGAACTGACTGGAAATACAATTGAATGTATTTTTTTTTTTTCCTAAGCTGCCTTAGGACTGGGAAACAGAGAGCTAAAATAGGTGTTGCTCTATTGTAAGAACATGGAAATGTTCATGCTGGGGTGCCTTGTTGGCATTAGAGTAAATGATGTGGAAATACTGTTTTGGAAACATTGTGAAAGTCTCTTCACCCAACCACTTAGTTAACTAACCACATGATGCTGAAATTTGCTCAGATGCTCTCCTTTGGTTTCCTGATTATTCAGTAACTTTAATAATGAAGAACATACCAGTAATTGCAATCTCATCTATTTTTAAAACCAACTAATTCCAAACCCTCCCTTATATTTTTTCTGTCTTCTCTATGTTGTTGCTTTCTGCTTCTCTCTTCCCCATCAGTTTTCCTTCTGTGTATTTATGGTTAACATCGTATTTTATTGTACAGTGCGTTCCCAGGTATTGGGATTTTGCATCACATCTTCAGATGTTCCCAAGACCTGTCCTGTGTGTGACTGTCAGTCATGTGCCTCTCCACTTGAGTTAGATCATGACTTGAGAGGAATTGTAGATTGCTGCTAAAAGTGTGTGTGTATCACCAAAAACAGTAAAGTCAGCAAATGTGTACCAATGTGGATTAAGCCCTGCCTGTGCTGGAATGGTTAAGTCTTACTTGCTAGGCTCTTATGAGAAGCAATCCACTTGAGTCAGCTTGAGTCAGCTTCACTTCAGTCCCCATTTAATAAGCTAATTTAAGCAGATTTAACTATTCTTTACATAGTGTTTTTGCTGAGCAGGACGTTCCAGTTGTTGGAGTAGGCTCAGCAAGCCCCCTTCTCTGCTAACAACTACAGCCAAGAAGCAAAGGGGGGGGGGGATAGTGAGCTGCAGTGGGAACAGGAGGGAGCACGCTGTGTGCAGGTTGTAAAGCCATAATATCCGTATTCTGTGTGGATCACCCTGGAGGGTACGGCTCAACTCTCATAACAGGGCCCTTCCTTCATGCGAAAAAAACAAACTTGTAGCCACAGTCAGACTGGAATACATTCAGTGTGGAAGGCAAATAAATAGGAGGTGATAGAAGTCTCTGTAATAATGACTACTAGGCAGAAAAGGCTTTTGTGCTTTCTCTGGCTTGTAACAGAGTGGGTGAAAAAGTGACATTTGCTGCTTTTTCTCAATATTGATAAGCGGAAATTCTTTTTTTAAAAAAATCTTTTTACGAAGCATGTATCTAAAACTGTGATTTTGTGTTGCAGCATTTGTGGAAGTTTAAAAATGAATTCAGCAAAACTGTGAAGTTGACATTTATGTGACTAAGATACATTTTAGAGAGGATGTTAGGATCTCCATAGTTTGGTTTTAAGCTACCCTTTTTAATTATTAGGAATTAGTAATTGGCCTTTCTCTGAATGTGTCTAGTCTTGATCAGTTGGAGCCAGAACAGCGTATTTAAGGAATCATAGATGTCATTTGATACGCAAGTTCCAGTATTGTGACTTAATTAAATAATTCATTATTACTGATTTAATTAAGGCAGTGTTTATTCAGTAACTTTGAACTGTTCAGTGTTTCAGTTCTTTTTAAACTTTGGCAGCAAATATGCACTGGTTCTCTGTATATATAAATTATTATTTCATGTAAGTAATTTTAATATATGAAATACTACACTGACTTATAATGCAAGTTGCTGTACTTTCAAATTTAATTTAATAGGATTTAGTTTTTTTTAAAAAAAATCTAATTTGACTTTTAAAACAAACCCTTTCTATTACTGGAATAAAGTCTTATTTTTATCAACCCTGATTTATTCTGCCTAGTTGTTCAGGTTTGGTGGTTGGTCATGAGTCCAGCTACCAGGGGAGAAGGCAGTGAGAACTGGGGCTGAGATGAGCCTAGTGGGCAAGGGACAGGCAGCCTCTGCCAGCTCTTCAGCAGCTGAGAATGTCATGGGCTTTGACAGGAGCCAGGGCTTGCTGGCATCCTGGTTTAGAGGTTGAAAGGCGCAGCCATAGAAAAGTAGTAGAGGAACTATTTATCCCTTTGGTTTGATTTGGCTCTTGAGGGCTTGCTGATTCCTTGAATGTTGCTGAGTCCTCTCAAGTAGCCACTCCTTGGAGTGGTTCAGCTTTCCAGACTATGCAAAAAGAGCGTTTTCTCACTCAACTGCTTTTCTTTTTCTCTCTTTATATACATACTCAACTGTAGTACTCAGCTTTTAAGAAATATGAATGCCTGCTGCTTCCTGTAGAGTGGTTGGTCTTGGAGAGTCAAACCCACGTGGGTTGACGCTCCTTAAGCACCCCAGCAGACCTGTAGGTCCTGTCCACTGCACTGACACCAGCTCATTAATGGCAATAGGAGTGCCTGAGTATCACTTGGAAAAATTGTGGGGTCTCCATCCTGTCCTGGGACCTCCAGACCTTTCATAGCTCCCAAGTGATGCACAGCGGTAAAGAATGTGGCTTATTGCAGTTAGAGATAACAGGAATGGCATTTGAAGGAAAAGGTGTCTAGGGGCAAGCTGAATGCATTTGATATAAAAATGATTGAGTGGCAATAAACTTCATAACAGCCTGCTTCAGCATGTGCTTTCTCTCCAGTGCTTGAAAGGAGGCTTTGGGTTGTGCCTTTCATCACTTCGGAGTGGATTTTGCAATTATGCTGGCCCTGAAAACCTGTAGAACATGACACCCACTCCCAGTATTTATCAGTATCTCTCATTTGTAGTTTTATGCCTCTCTTTTAGGGCACTTGTTTTAGTTGGTTCCAGCGGACGATAGCTAACATCAGTTACCGGCAAAATTACTGCGTCTTGGAATGGTGCTGGTTTTGATGAATAAT
>VZTT01039470.1:0-11337 GCA_013400855.1 Buphagus erythrorhynchus | reverse complement strand
CCTCATTCAAGAAATCAGAGGATCCGAAAGCTGGGAAAAGAATTCCCTGAATCTTGGGGTCAAACTGACCCCGAGTTCCCACAGAAACCCAGTAAACAGTTCTTTTGGTTGTGGACACCTTTCCCCTGCGGTGCAGTTACCATCACAGTGAGTTCCAGCGGCTCCCGGCGGGCAGGGAGGAGATGTGGTGATTCCACGGGGCTGCAGGAGTGCTGGGGGTGATGGCGGCTGTGTCCCACAATGGGAAGGGTGGAGGGGAGAAGCTGCTCACAGGTCCCAGGGCAGGGTCAGTCCTGATGCTCCAACAGGATGCCTGAAGTCGGCAGGAGATGCAGGAGAGTGTCTGAGCAGGGAGGCTGCAGGATCCCACAGCTGAGGAAGGCAGCTCCCGGCGTCGGCGTGGCAGGGCGAACTTTTCCTAGTGACTGTCCAGTGACTCCCAAACCTCTCCCTTGCCTGCTGCCTGGACATCCTGGTGTTTTCCCTCTGCCCCCCAGCCCCTCCCCGAGAGAGAAACTGCCTGTCTGAGCTAGGGGGTAACACAGATTCTTAGCGTAACAATGGGAAAAATTCCACAGAGAGGAAAAAAAAAGGGAAACACCCAACCTCCAAAACTAATGTTGAAAAAGGGATCAAGAGACTTGACTGCTTCTTTCCCTCAGGATCTCAAGGCCCCTTCTGTCCAACATATATGTGACATAAAGTGAGCAGATTTTGAACAGTGTGCCAACAATTTCTACTGAGAAACTCCTTTGCATCACACAGCACCTCTGCCACACCTTGGGACAACAGAGAAAACTCATCCTGCAGCTGGTACCACAAGAAGAGCAGGAGATGAATGCTTGTAGACACTGCAGCACCTCAAATATTTGAGTTTTGTGATTGAGAAGGTGCCTATGGGGCTGCATCTCTGTCCCTGCAGTCTCTGCTCCTGGGGCAGTGACAGAGGAGTCATTTGTGCTGAAAACCAACACGCCACGGTTTCAAACATGAGGCTGTCAAGTCTTTTCTACAAACAACCAACATTTCCTGCTCATGCTGCAAACACTGTTTTGACTTCTGCTCTGCCTGGGCAATTCCCGCTGTCCTCAGACGCTCCTGGCCATGGCAGGCACATTCCATCACCCAAACTTCCCTGCAAAACCCTCACAGAGAGATTTGGCAGGACTGTAACTGCTAAATGAGCAGCAATCAGGCAGTTCACCCAATCAGTTTTCTAATTCACCACAACTGCTATAAATACGATCCATTATTACTGAATGTAGCTTTTAGGGGGGAAAAATACATGCAAACTTCCTGCTGAAGCTAATCTATGGGAAAATTATACAGAACATCACATTAAAGTCTAAGTAAACACTTTGGCACCCTCCTAATGTATATGCATAGATTACTGGGGTGTGCTTGCAGGATAAGTGCCATTTGATGTTGAAATTATTGGTGGATATTTAAAGTTGATTACCCTAGAGGTAAGATATAATTGGTAAACAAGGAATATATACAGAACAACAACATAATAACCACAAGTTGTATTTATTTCACAATTAATTCCCACAATCAGGACAATAGTTCAGTCAAGTTCCTAACTCTATTTTCAAGCTAACAAAACGAAATCAAAAATACCAAAGGCATCATTTTCCTTGGTATGAGATTGGAAGGTGAAAGGAAAACCTTATTGGACTTCATTTTCACATCCCCACAAAATGGATATAGAAAATAAGAGAATAAACAGACAGTGGTATTCTCCCTAAATTCCTGAAGAGATCCATCCCTTCGCAGATGTGATGGTGGGACATGTTCACCTGACTGACACATACATTTAATTACCCACAGTATTTCTCCTTTTCAATGTAGGAACCTTGTCTAGACTGTTTGATTACCCCCATCTGTAATCACTCTCTGGCTTTTCTCTCTCTTTTGACTTGAGATGCCTTTCACTCCACAAAATGGTGTGATTCCTGTCTCCTTCCATGTGTTTCCTCCTTATCACTGTGACACACCAACAAACTTGTGGTTTGGGCTTTCCCACAGATGACCTGAATGAGCCACCACCAGACACAGCAGTGCCACCATGCTCTCTGATGGAGTTATGGAGTTTTCTGTGGAAAACAGGAGCCCTCATTCCCTTCTACACCTGATGTTACAGCTGGCAACCAAAGGGATTCTCCAAAAGCAAGCCCTAGGGAGAAGACCTCTCATGTTGAAAACATGGTTGAATAATGTGGATAATAATGACTATAATCTAGATAAATAAAAATCATCATCAAGACAAAGGAAGGCTATTTAGACCATGTCGTACCCAGCTGCTCATGCTTAGAGTGTCAATAAATGCATAACCTGGCTGGATTTGTGTTCAAGGCTTGGAGCAATCTGGCCTAGGGGAAGGTGTTCCTGCCCACTGCAGGGCAGTGGAACAAGATGGTTCTTCAGGCCCTTTCCAACCACACCCATCCCATGATTCCATGATTTGTATATAGGACACATCAGGAGGTCCCCCATGAGACCACCAGCACATATCAAACTGGTTTGAAGCACAAAGCAATGACCTTCTAGGGGAAAGTAAACATCTTATTCCCTGCTGGAAGATCTCAATGACAGTTCCCTGCACTTGGAGCCTTGGAGCAGCAGTCTGAGCCTTCCTCACACAGGAGGAGATTCCAGCAGTCAGACAGATGATGCAGTAAAACACTCAGGAGGAGGAGTTGGGTCCTGCTTAAATCCTACCCAGAGCAGCCAGAGAGGACCCCACTCCAGCACCAATGGTAGCAGTGGGAATAAACAGATACAGCTGGGAAGTATGGAAATTTATTCAGCTAAGCCATCACATTAACATGGGAGCAGTGGAAATGCCATTAACTGGAGGAGTGTGGAAAAAAGAAAAAAGCCTCAAGACCTAGAATTGCAAGGCTCAAGGACACCACAGCAAGAACAAAATGTTTCACAACACTTTTTTTGAGCAAATGGTAGCATATTGCGAGCTTGTGTTCAAAAATGTGGCACCAATTTAATGGGATCAGACTTACAGAATTGTTTGGGTTGGAAGGGACATCAAAGCCTATCCAGTCTCACCCCCTGCCATGAGCAGGGACACCTTCCACTATCCCAGGCTGCTCTAAGCCCTGTCCAACCTGGCCTTGGATACTTCCAGGGATCCAGAGGCAGCCACAACAATTTCTGGAAGACTTGCTGCCTGCAGGCACATCTTGAGACCAGCCCTGCCAGCAGTGCCCTAAGGTGGTCCCACCTCCAGTGCCAACCTTCTGCCCCCAATCTCCACACAGAATCCACTGCTCTGTCCTTGGAGTGACTTTCATTTCAGAAAAGCACTGTCCTTATGGATTGTGAAGTGCTTTCAGAGCAAAGAAATTACAAAAACTCCTGCCTGAGGGAATAGACAAGGTCAGGTTTCCCACCTCCAGTCAAAAATGTAGATCTCCAATGCAGACAGGGCCAATTTACAAAGAATAAAACCTTACATTTTGAGATGCCAAAAAAGCAACTCTACCGACTAAAAAAAAATCAACTCAAAAACAATTCCTCCAAAAAAGCCAACTAGGATTTACAGACGAAGAAAAAAACTTTTTTTTTCTTGAAATTTTACTTGAATCACCTGAAATAACAAAAGACATAAACCAGGATTAATTATATTTTAACAACTTCAAGCATCTCATGCACTATTTTGTCTTCTCATTGTTTTGATTTCATATGGTAATCAATAGAACTTCATGTGCTTTAAGGAGAAGAAAAGTGTTTTTATTAAGCATTAATTCTTTTATTTTGGTGGCAGCAAACATCTCTTCCATCTGTCTTAAAAGAGCTGCTGGTGCTACTCTGTAACAGCATTAGAGACACAGGCACACTGCTTTCATCATTACTTGCTTTTCAAGACAGACAAAAGAACTGTGCTCCAGGTAACAAAGGTTCCTAAAAACCCTGTAAACAATTAAAAAATAGAGATTTAGACTTCAAATATGAAAATCCTAAACTCACTTGGTACCGCCATGGCTTAACTTAGCCAGTTGCAATTTCTGAATTCTTCCACTAAAGATGCATTACATAAAAGAATCCTTCCCTAGCACAGCTTTGCCAGGAGCTCAGGCTTTCAAATTACTTGAAATTATATCACAAATCGAGAGCTTGCAAGAAATATGGAGAGATTGACTGGAAAGTACATGACAGAGATAATGAAAAACCAATGTAATCCAGAAAATCCAGTTTTGCTGAAAGTAAGAAAGTAAGGACAGTTGTCTTCATAGGGAGATAAAAACTGACAGCTCAAGAAAGAACTAAAGGGGAAAAAAAGTCTTTATCACAGAAGAAGAGTTTTCTGATGTATTTCAAGTACTGAAAAATCTAGGATTTGCTTAACAGCTCTGCTGTCAGATTTCAGCCACGGAACTCAGAAATATTACAGGAGGTAGTGTCTATCAGTTCACTTTTTTTGCATAAAACGCATGCTAGTCCATGTCTGAGCATGGGAAAGGCATCCTGGTGGTGTTAAAAAAGGTACAGTCCCCTCCCTTTTATCCTGTTAGCAAACCAGAGACCCTGTTCATGTTGCAGCTCAGCTCCTGGGGGGCTGGGAGGTGCTGAGGATTGTGACTCACTGAAAAGAACCCCAAACCACCACTGCAGGTCCCTATGATACTGTGCAGGCTGCCAGAGCAGGCAAGTACACCTCAAGCTGAGCCAGAGGAAAACATGATTATACAGGGAAATGACTCCTTGGGTTTGGGAAATGATCAGGCCAAACTAGTAACCAGTAACCTCACAGCATCACTGGGTGTCAGCCCACCTGCATTTTCACTCTTAGTTTTAACAGCACTTTATCATGGAATTGTCACAGTTAGGAAAAAAACCCAAACCACATTCTGTTTATAATACATGAAAGCTCTTTTCAGCAATCAAAACCATTTGAATATTCTGCTCAAAAAGAATATTCTTAGATTATCTTTGTGGGTTTCCTCAGCTCTTTTGATCAGAAAGACAAGAGCATGGGCAAGCATAGCAAGAAACAAAAGTGTGATTAAGAGCCCAGAGAGGCTCAACATGGCTTCCTTGTTGGCAAAGACAAATTACACTCTGCTCATCCAAAATCCCTCTTCTTTTCTACAGCAAGGATTCGCCGTATCTCTGCAAAGGAAGGACTTTCCATCTCATCCTCTCTGTCTGTTATTGTTCCGCAGTTCTCCACACCAAGAAAAATCCTGTCTCTTTTTTTGTTATTTGGCAAACAGATTACTTAAATCAGTATTTTAGCTGGTGCTGGGTATAAAAGATGATGTGCCTCCAAGAGAAATGCTGTGACACTCACACAATTCCTCTGAGCTTTCTGTGTGCACACCATGGTGCCATTCTGCCAAAGGGCAACTCTGGAATTAAGGAAGATGTTGCTGTGGAGTCCAAAGGCACAGCAGCACAGATATCATTACACAAAACCCATGTCTCGGGTTAGCCAAGGCAATCATTCAAAGCAGCAGCTCATCAAAAAGACCCTCAAGAAGCCTCCAAAGCTCTGTAGCTCCTGACAACAAGATCCTGCAGGGAAAAACACAAGTGACGAAGAAAAAAGTCTCTAACTTTTAGCAGCAGATCAATGAAATACATCAGTACATCTCATCCCTCAGCAGACAACATTTGGCCTTGTGGAACGTGCTATTAGACAAAATTGTCAGGAAAACCTCTCCAAAGCACAGGCCCATCACAGCAACAGCTTCAGAGATAAAACTGTGATTTCTGAGTGAAGCACAGAGTTCTGATACAGAAGATGTAAAGGTGGCTGACAGAACAACAGCTCTGCAGCTGATGTTTGCATTTCTACCTCCATCACAAGCCTAACAGCTCCTTCATGTCTGATAAGCAAGTGAGAATGATGCAGAAATATCTTAATTGTAAACAGGTTTTATTTACCAGACACTTGTCTTGTGTCTAATTAAAATTAAAGGAGAAACTGGATTTGGATGGTTTGAAAAGAAGGGAAATGAAACAGGTTTGGTCCAGCAGCCCATCACAAGCTCCTCATGGAGCTGAGGGATCTCAGAAGAACAAGAACATTTTGTTTACATGTGAATGTTAAACATGTTGTACTGCAGTCCAGTATGTCTCCTATGGAAAAAGGAATTGCTTCCCTGCTTTCCTGGAGAAGTCAGGGCCCTGTAAAAAGCCCTGCCTGCCCCCTGCTCCCTGGCAGATGTGCTGCCCCAGCCTGTGCAGCTGGTCCTGCATGGGGTCAGAGACTTGCAGAGCACCCAGCACAAGCATCAGGATGTGCCTCCACCCAAACACCAGCACTGCTCCAGCAGCATCTGCCCATTTATTCATCTGCCAAACATCAACAAAGACAACGACTTCAAGAACCCTGTGCCCATTTCAGATGACTTCTCTGAGGCCAAACCCTTCACCTCCTTCAGGTGAAGGAGATGTGAGAATTTCCAGGATGGAGCATCCTGTGCCTTGTGGCCAGGTGAAAGGCTTCCTCACCTACAGGCACAGCAGCCTTTTCTCTGTGCCCTCAGGGAAATGCAAAAAGGATTCAGAAGTGTACACACATTTATAAATTTTTTCAGTTCCCACCCACCAGTCTCCAGAAGTGTTGTTCAGAATGACTTTGGGGATGCAAAGCAAAGGAAAAGAGTGCTCTGGCTGTAACAACACTGGCCAGGTGAAATAGAGACATTGCCTTAAGGAAGGTACCAAAAGCTTTCTGAAATCATGAGACAATCACAGCTTTTGGCTTCCTGGTTTAGGAACACCTCTGACACCTGGGCACAAAGAGATTCCAGTACCAGGGAACCAATGAACATTGCTCACTCCTCACCTCCCACAGTCAGTTAAGCACTACTTATTCAAACTTCCATTTCTCTCCCCCAGCACAAGCTTTAGGTGATATAAGGCATTATTATCCATCCTCATGGGTTTCATACATAAAGGTACAAAATATCTTTATTTAAAGGAAAATCTATTCATGGGAGTGGTAAAACACACTCTGGGTACATCACCATAAGGCAATCAGAGCAGGATTTTGTTTGACAGTTTAGAATATAAAATTATACTGGATGAGGGGAAAACAGTTTTCATGCAGTAATAAAAGCTACAATCCTAAAATAATCACTCCACTTGAATACACCTTCAAAATGTATTCTTATTTAATACTGCTGGTATACAGGGAATTCTTCCTCTGTGCTAGATAATGTCAGGTGTTCAGATTAATAATTTTTTATTTTTTCCTCTTACTCCCACTTTCAACGCAGCAGTAACACATCCTATTATCTGTTTTAAACTAATTAGCAACAACAAAATGCAAGCTGCTTTTTTTTTAAGAGAGCCTCTTTTTGTGTTACACAATGTAAATTGGATGAGCAACATAACTAAAAGAGTAGAAAGGGATGGGGAGAGGAAAAAAACCCTGTAAGATGAGAAAAATCACTTTAAATTCTGAGTGGAGGCAAATTTCATAGAATCACTAAGGCTGAAGAAGATGGCCAAGACCATTGAGTCCAATCTTTGACCTTCCACCACATTTGAAAAAGATATATTGGCTGTTATTGCCTTGCAAAATCAAATAATTTGCCTAATTATATTAAAAAGTGCTGTCTATACAGATAAGGACCAACAGGAAAACTTTATTATTAATTAACACATCTTCCTGCATTTTGTACTTCAGTGAAACACTAAAATGAGTGTTCCACCAAATCAGCCAAACAGTACAAGTAGCAGAGTTAATACTAAGAAAAAAATCTTAGCACACTTTCTTTTCAGAATCCAGAAACTTTTATAATCACAGGCACTTTTTGAAATATAAATAAGAAAATACCAGGTCAGAGCAGTGTGGCAGGCTCAGCTTTCCTTCTCTCTGGAATAAGTTTTCCCCTGAGTTCCTCCTGTGGCACATCTTCCATCACTGGTTAGAGCCAAATCTTCCCAGTTGTGGTTTTGGCAGCCTTTTTACCCCCCAAAACATCAACATTCCCTATAAAACATATAATACTTCCTTTCTGCTGAGAATTCTACAGCCACAAGTGGTGCAATGTTGTGAATACTCGCTTTTGTAGGGGGCTTTCCAGCAAACTGGCTCCTCATTAGTAGAACAAATGTTAATTAATATTTTCAACTGACGGCCAAAGTCCCAGCAGTTTGGGAGTGCAGGCTGTGCCCTGAGCTTGGCTGCTCTACAGCAGTGAGCAAAAGGCTGGTCTGGCAGGGAAAAAGGGAGAAAAGCTCTATTTTTTGGTCAGATCCAGCAAACTGCTTCCCAAGTGCTGCCGAGGGTGGATCAAAGAGTGAGGACATCACACAGGTGAGACACACATGCAGTGACTGTTCAAATTCCAAGCAAAAAATGTCCCGTTCACAGGAATATAATCCAGGGGATGATACAGAAACAAAGGCAGCTGATGTGTCCCACCACACCAGTAGGGGCTGTACTCCTGAGGCTGGAGGACACAGTCCTGCCCCAGGGGAGAAGGAATTACAAGTGAAGAATTTGATATACCTTTAACAGCCCCTGTTCCCACTGACAGATAAACTCCCAACCTTCAACTGCCAGAAAAAGCTGAACAGGAATTCAGTAAAATATCTCAAGGAGGAGGAAAAAACTTATTACCAATACAAAGCCATTCAATAGTACTTAAAAGCAACTCTGTTCACATTAGCATCCAAAAGCAGAGCATCAAAGCAGGACCAGCCAGTTTAGTGCACACAGAAGTAAAAGAATCTTAAAAGGCTCACCCTTGTGCTGTTCTTAAGCTACATCCACTGGCATTCATCAGCATGAGACAGTTCAGACAAGAATCAATTTCCCTTCACACTCTTCAACTGAAAAAACAAGTGAATGTTTTCCAAGAGATGAAAAATTAGGATACCAGGCTTTAGGGACCTGCTCCAGCTGTCCCCTGCAATATCACCAACTTCCCTCACAATGCCTATGAATTTATCCAATACACTTTTCTAACTTCCCCTCTCTCAAACTCCCTCAATGTAACCAGTACCCTCAGCTCCATCTGACATCCAGAAATTACTCCTTGTTAGAGATGGTATGAAGTGTGGCTGATTCCAAGTGGTCAGAAGAAAGAAATACAGCCAGGAACTGTAGAACTTACACTGCCGTTTCTCTCTCACTGAAGGTAATTTGAGTTTATTTTCTATAGCCAGCTGCAGTTTTCCTTCAAAACTAAGTAAACAAGCTTTGGGAGCTCTACTCCTGTGTCAGAGCTGATCAGAAATACATGATGGGGTCAAAAACCACTGCAGAGATGCTGAAAAATGAGAAGGGAAATATAAAAAAAGCATTTAAGCCTTAAGTGAAACTAAAAATATTGTCTGTGCCATGACCAACAACTTTGTCCTTGATTCAGCACAGCAGGGAGGGATAAGCTGCAGTTTTAAAGCCTGAAAATCTCCAATATCTGTGTTCTTCTATGCTCTTCCCTTGCACTCCATGCACTGAGTATTTTCTGAGTGTAGGGAGGGAGGCATCACAGCACTGCCCAACACCAGCCTGTTCTGAGCTGGCTGCCAAGGAGCAAAAACTCGACTCCAAAAGATGCCAGTGATGTCTTTATTTGCAACCCTAAAAGACATCCCAGAACATCAATTGGAGCATTCAAAACTTTGGAGCCCTCAGCAGTCCCTGCAGATGGGTACAGAGAAAAGCTTTGTTTCTCAGGTATTGAGAAAGTTGTTCCAACAACCACAAGCTGCCAGATGTGCTTTCACTCCTTCTGCTCACTGTGGCACCACAAGAACACACAGGTGGCTTTGCAAGATCTCTGAACTGGAAGGGCATAGGAGGCTGGATGAGAGGAAATCAGCTTTCTGCACAGGAGCGTTTGTGGCATATCACAGTCCTCCTCAGCGGGGTCAGCACAACTGCTAGCAAAAATACAGGTCATGGCACGAAGGCAATGTATCCTGACTCGTATTTTGGGGTTTACAGACAGCTGACACTTCCCAAAGCCACTGTAGTTCTAAGAACTGAAATGCAATCTAGTTCTAAGGACTGGAACCTTCATACAAGGTTCATCACCAGATTTATCAAGGTGCAATGGCAACAATAACATTAATCCACACTTTTAATTTAATCTACAATTAGTTCATATTTTTTCCAGGGTTGAAACAGGAGATGAATGTGAAATATTTACTGCCTGAAGTGCTGAAAGAAACTAATTTATTAAGATGACTGAGCAACACCACCTGAAGTTGAGCTGCTATTGACTTTGGTGTCCAACCCACTTCTCACAAGAACCACAGATCACCTCCTTCACAGAAAATGCTGTGTCAGCATTGATTGTTCTTTCAGTGTATAAATTAATTCTAGATCTAATGAGCTTCACAGCTGGCAAGTGCAGCTGCTTTTCTCCCCTCAGCAGCTGGCATACCAAAGGTATCCTGTAATAACTCCCCTCTGTGTTACAGGCCCCCAGCACTGCTGAGGGGTGAATTTGTGTTCATCAGGAGCTGTTTGTGCAGCGCTTGTGCCTCAAGAACTGTCCTGTCTACCATCATCTTAACAACTGCTTTGGTCAGTAATGCAGTCCTAAAACAGAATAAAATTAAGGGCAAGAGAAGCCAGCATTCTGAACTGCCTGCCAAGGTGGGCCTTCATCCTCCTCATGCCTTCAAGGCAGTGCAGTAGAATAAATTCCTGAAATTTGAGGTTTTTCACTGCTGCAACGCACATCAGTCAAACTTTTCTAGTTTTTCCTTCCCTTACAGTAGGAAGATAATAGTACCAGCTAGAGCAACTGCACAGCAGTGTTGAAAGGATTAATTAGCTAATATTTCTACAGTCTTAAGCATGAAGAACATCACAGATGCACAGTGTAATTACTGTTATTAGGTGAGTGATTTCTTTGACTCGTTGGGATAACACACATTTTATCTGTCATCTTTTCATGGCACAAATGTCTGCCACCAAATATTCTCAGCTAAAAAGAAACCTGAATACCATGGCCTGAACTATCCATGATGTTGAGGGTTTTTGGGGGGAGAGGGTAATTTTTTTTCAAGCATCTATTATTTCTCATTAGCAATAAGGGTTAGAAATTCTGCTGATAGCCACAAAGCCTTAAAGCTGGCCACAAATGAAGGCAAACACAAAAGCTGCTGACCTACTTGCAAAGTGCAGTATCCTCCTAAAAACCACGGTGCAAATTAAACTATGCTGGGTCTGCTTTCCCTGATTTCCAGAAATGTCCAGAAAGGCTTTAGTCACTGACCAAACCAGCTCTAGAGCTATTAATGGGATAAAGTTCTCTTCCTTACTATGTCCTGATGGGCCTGGGATCAGTTAGGCACTGGAGATTGCAGGCACTGTACAATCAAAAGTAAGATAAGCTAAAC